>CAUYNB010049156.1:0-86049 GCA_963574225.1 Lagothrix lagotricha | reverse complement strand
TGTGTGTTGTGGTTGGGTGGGGGTGTCGGTTTGTGTTTTGGTTGTTTGTTGTGTGTGTGGGTGTGGGTTGTGTGTGGGTTGTGTGTGTGTTGTGTGTATGTGGGGATGTGTGTGAGTGTGTGGGGATGTGTGTGAGGGTGTGGGGGATGTGTGTGGGGGGATGTGTGTGAGGGGATGTGTGTGAGGGTGTGGGATGTGTGTGTGGGATGTGTGTGGGGATGTGTGTGAGGGTGTGTGGGGATGTGTATAAGGGTGTCGGGGATGTGAGGGTGTGGGGGATGTGTGTGAGGGTGTGGGATGTGTGTGGGGTGAGTGCGTGGGATGTGTGTGAGGGTGTGTGGATTGTGTGTGTGGGATGTGTGTGGGTGTGGCGATGTGTGTGATAAGTGTGTAAGTGAATGTGTGGGAGGGAGGCCAGAGCAAGCCAAGGGTCACGGGTTACCAGGCGCTGGCCGGAACCACTGGGCACCCTGTAGAGTCCTTTGTGCAGGGAAGAGGCCCAACCTGTACCCAGAGCTTCTGTGGGCCCTCAGCCCCGCCCCCAGCGATGACCTCTGCATCCCCTCAACGGACAGTTTTGAAGACCCACAGTCAGCCAGGCACTGTCCCCAACCCCCCGCGGGGACATCGGTGACCCACACCGGCAAAAACTCCTTCTTGGCACTCCCCCTCCCGCAGCCACGTCTCCAGAAGCCGCCTCTGGCTTGGAGCCCTGTCCCTAGCCTTCGGCAGCCTTCAGCCTTGCCTGCACGTGGGGTGGTGGAAGCGTGGCAGGAACTGGGGCCAGAGGACGGGGCAAGGCTGCCCAGGCCCCGCCAGGGGCTGACACAGATGAGGAACCTTGGGGAGGAGCTTCTGCAGGGTCTGATCTGAGACCTTCCAGAGCCTTCAGGCCACATCATACCATTCTCCAGGGAGAAAACAAGATGGTGTTCCAGGTCAAAGGGATCCACATTCACCAAGAGCCTGCCCCCTAACCCCCACTTCGCACGCGGCACTGTAGCTTTTTCCTGGGTCTAGATGACTCCACCCTCAACCCCGCCTCCCACCAAAAATGACACACCCAATAAATAGATTCCTCCATTTATTTTTCTGTTCTTGTGTTTACAAAAACATAACTGGTTGCGCTGCCCTTCCACATCCTACCCCCTCCGTTTGTCAGGAGGAGGGCAGGCATTTCGGGGGCCTGGGCGCTCACGGAAGACCTCGCGGGTGCTGGAGAGGCCTTGGAGTGCGCAGGGGAGAACCCGCCCCTCTGCCCTCTTCGACCCCAACGTTTAGTCCTCGGCCCTGGCTGGTGGCTTTCTCTTGCCTTCTCCTACGAAGTTTTCCCTGCCTCGGAAGCTGCAGAGAGGGAACAGCAGCTTGGAGGCCCGTGAAGAAGCAGAAGGGCACGTTAGTGGAGATCCTGGCGAAGGAGAACGAGTATTCTTTGGGGGAGGAAAACTGCCTTAGTTGACCCCGCCTGCGGCCTCCCACACATCTGAGAAACTGACCCCACCCACCTCTGGGTCCCTCAGGCCCTAACGGTGGTTTGCGCTCCTGGGTTCTAGCGCCCTGGGGTCTCGTTCGCCCGTCCCCGCCCACCCTGCACCCTCCCGGGGCATCAGGAGCACCCTTACCCACCGTCCAGGTTCTAGAGAGACCAGGCCACTTGGGCAGGTGCGGGCAGGGGACCGGCGTGGAGAGCGGGCGCGCACGCAGGTCCTTGGGTCATGGAGACGCGCCTCCCCTCGCCTTGCGGTGGGCACTGGAAGTCCGGGAGCTGCTTGCAGTCTGAGGAGCGCGGCCTGGCGTTTTAACTGGTTTGCTTTAGGGCGCGCGGCTTCTCTGACATGCATTGTTGTGAGTTCACCCTAAAGGATATGATTCAGAAACGATCACTGCCTCTATCATTAAAACAGAAGATGATGTCTTTGTGAAATTCCCTCGACTTGCTCTGTGGGCCTCTTTCAGTGAATTTAAACTGGCAACATAAAAGCAACACTTGAGAGAAAACGGGAATATGTCTAAATCTCAGGGTCGTTCGAGTCAGACATTCGCGCTCAGAACCCCAAGGAAGGCTTTTAAAGCTGCGGGACCCACCAGGAGGAGACCAGGGACCCCCCCCCCGCGGCCTCACTTTGAAAGACCTCCTTCGAGGGCCCCTTCTCCTTCTCCTACCCCTACCAAAGTTGGAGGGGGTCTGGACTTTGAAACTTGTCATGGGGAAAAGAAACCTTCGCCGAGAAGGCTGCTAATGAATTCAGGTGGCATAGTTCTCCAAAGCTGATGTTTTGCAATGATGACATGAGCGTGGCGGCCGAGGGTCCCAGCAGAGAAAGTCTGCGCAGCTGCTCGGCGCTTTGAGGCCCGGGACAATGGGCGCAGTGTTAGGGCCTCGGCCTCTCCAAGCCATTTGCATACCCCGTTCTGCCTGAGTGACCAGCGGCTCTGCGGCGGGGAGCAGCATTGTCCATGGTCATTTCAAGATGACCGAGGTGACAAGAGCCAGGTGAGCGATGGGGCGGGACATCCCCCAACCCTGAGGGGAAGAAAACGACGCAGGGAGCCTTGGCCAGAGCTTGGGTTTGTTGATTCTCGAGGTGGGGTTTACTCGTTTGCTCTTAAAGACCTCATCAGACGTTGCAGGGGGAAATTCGAGATTTTTAACAAGAATCTACAAAGCTTCATTTTGGGAGTAATTTGGGGGTATCTGGAAAATCCAGTGATCTTATGGCACTTTATTTCATTGTATTTTTTCACTCTTGGAAGTTAAAATTCCATTGCCAAAGGGAAGCAGTTTCATTTTCTGTAGCCAGAAACTGTCACCAGTTTTTTGTTATTTTCCAGAAACATCGTTTTGAAAAGTTGCGACTGCGGCCCTTGGCCGGCAAATCCCAGCTGCAGAAGCGCCCGAGGCCCGGACGTGAAGCCTCCAATCACCAGTCACGGCAGCTCCGGCTGGGACAGCGCGGGCGTACAGCCCCTCCACCGCCGCCAAACGGAGCGCGCTTGACGCCCCTGTTTTGACTTCAGCTTAGAAAGACAAGTCTTTGTAATGCAAGTTCCTCTTCCCTAGAGAGTTGACGCACCACCCGCCACCATCTTTACCCCTAGCCCTGGAGCAGAGGCAGAACTGGGACCCTTCTCTCGGAGATTTCAGTCGTGGGGAGTGTAACTGTTGCCAATGATGTTCAGAGACCTGGATGCTTAAGGAGGGGCTCCTGGGGCGGAGTGGGACCTCAAGTGGGAAGGGTGGGTGGGACGATGGGCGAAGCCAGTGAAACCGACACCACGGGGCAGGGGGGAGGCGAGGGTGTAAGGGCAACGTTCCCCCAAGCGAAACATTCTGCGCTCCGGCACTGACGGCTCCTCCCGCGCCTGGAGCCCAGGGCCCTGCCGCGATGCGCGCAGGGCCTCCCAAGGCCGCGCCGGGTCCTCGGCCCCACAGGCCTCCCTCCGCCTCCTGTACCCTGGCACCCCCACTCCAGCAAAAAGCGAGTCAAGCAAATCCTGGGGAAGGCGTCCCACGACCCTCGCCCCCAGGCACCAACACCGGGGCACACCGCGTCCCTGGCGGGAGCGGAGCTAGCCCGCACCGGCCCCGCCAGCGCCCGGGAGGCGTCTTCAGGTCCCCACCCGCGTTCCCGGAGGATTGCAGCGACGCTCATCTCGGGAATATAACGATTAATCCAACCGCAGGTTTCCAGATAAGTGATTGTGATGGAGACTGTTGGCGAGAAAATAGACAATTATCCGCTGTTAGCTTTACATAAAGATCGCATTAACTCAAATTAGTTATCAGACAAAAGAACGTCGGCGCGCGCGCCCTGCCGGCCCGCGCCCTGCCCGCGGGGACCCCCGGGCACAACCAGGCCCGGAGCACGGCAGGCAGGGCCAAGGCCTTGGCGGGCGCGCTGCGGGGCAGGGCGCGGGGAGAGGGGGCACGCACGAGAGTGCTCCGAACTCCGGCCCCTGCGGGGACTGCGTGCTGCGCCCTCCTAGACACAGCGCCGGGCTCCCGACTGGGACGCGGTGGCCTTCCCGGGCACTGGAGCTGCAGCTCCTCCCAGCTCTCCCCGCCCCCAGCGCCCCCCGCCCTCCAGCTCCCCGCTCCACTGGGCTCTCCTCCGCTCCGCGCCCCTCCCGCCCCCGCGTCTGGCTTCCGCAGTCCCTCTTCCCCCGCGCTCTCCGTGAGGCGCGGCCCGTTTCTTTCTGGCGCCCGCAGTCCCAAGTTTGCGGTTCCTTAGTTCGAGCAGACTTCGTGAATCACTCGGGAGGAAACTGCCCTTCGCCCTCGCCGCGGAATCAAACTCGCAGCGAAGGCGTCCTCGATCACATCGAGCGCTCTTAGACCATGGCTCCATGACCCGCCATCCCCACTCCATGCGCGCGGTCACTGTCCCACCCGGGGTCGCTCTCCGCGGGGCCGCGCTGCCTCGCGGGGGAGGGGGAGTCATTGGGAAAGGCAGGCTTCGGAGAAAGGCCGCAGAGCGACCCTGGAGCTGGGTGTCGGTGGCCTGGGGACCCCGGCTGAGACGTGGCCGTGCGGCCTGGACCCCGACAGAAGTTGCGCACTGCCCACGCACCGCGTGGCCTCCTGGCAAGCTCCTTTTCCTGTGTCCCCACTAGGGTTGACATCGGCCTGCCGGAAAACGGGTTTCACGGACGCAGGCCGTGCAAACGCACGGCCCAGCGCCCTGAGCCTCGGCCTGGCCGCAGCGCCCAGCGGGGTCCCCTCCGTCGGCGGCGCGCGCTGGCGGAGGTGCTCCCGCCCGGGCTGGCCTCGCTGGGCCCCCAGGGTCCCCGGGCCCCGCTGAATAGGGCGGATAATGACCCCCGGTTCCCAAGGCAGGCTTTCTGCTGCCTGGTGAGCCTTGGATTTGTGTGGTCCAAGCCTTTCCCAGCTTGTCCCTTTCTGTCACTGGGATAAGGGGCTCCCTCGGCTCGTTTGCACCTGCGTCGCTTTTGGCTCCTTCAGGAATGCGCTGAAGCTTGTAATCAGCTTTGTGAAGCCATTGAGTGCACGGCTGAGTGAAACTTCCAAAGCTCGAGGAAAACGGGCCGGCTGAATGGGAGCCAGCATGGGGCTGCTCTCCAAGCCTCCGCGCTGCCAAATTCCAGCAGAGCCCCTCACAATCGCTCCGCGCGGGCTTGACTGCTTTCCCCACACTGAGAAAAGTGAGAAAAGAAAAGCGAAAATACCAGTCACCGAGGTTAGCCGCTTGTTCCCAGATTAATGGCAAACGGCCCCCTCCTCCTCCCCGCGCCCCTGCCCCCGCCCCCCTCCAGCAGAGCGCACGGATTCAGGAAATACGGCAGAGAGGAGGGGAGGACAGTTATTAATAACTCCCCATCTGATTTCACATTTTCTGTCCCCTGCCCAGGGCGGGGGTCTTCGCGTCAAACGCGCGGTTCCCCCACTCGCCTGCAGGTGCTGAGCTGGGCTGCCAGCCCCTGGTCTGCCGCGCACCCGCCCGTGGCCTGGGGAGGTCTAAGCAGTCTTGGCTGCGCGCCTTGCTCCAGTAGAGGAGTTAGATGAAGCCAAACCTAAGATTTCCCAAAACTAGCACTGCAAAGCCTCCACAGGACTCTTAACAGGAAACAAAAACACCAAACCAGCCCTGAGCCTCCACAGACTCCCATCCCCACATCCACTCAGCAGGGCCCGTGCCTCCAAAAAAGGCAACTTTGGATTTCAGGGGCTTGGGAAAGAGGAGGTGCAGGAAAGGGAGGACTTCTCTGACACCCAGGGTGTGTGTGTGTGTGTGTGTGTGTGTGTGCGCCTTCTTGCAGATAGTGTAGGAGTAGAGATGCCTGCAGCTGGAAGCACCCACCCCCTCACCCCACTGCAGCCTCCGTGGCAGGCTCTGGAAGACAGGCGTTCTTCCGCTGTAATTTCTTACCAAGGGTCTAGCCCTTCAGATCAGTGCCTCCCACGGCTGTCCCCCAGGGTCCCTCCTTCCCAATCAAGGTAAATCAGGGTTCCAGGCTGGCTTTCTCTCCAAAAATGGAGATATTTGGCAGCCAGTAGAAAAGCATCCAGCTTGCAGAAGAAAAGCAAGCCAGCTCCTCCAGGGCAGGGCTCCTTCCTGCTGCTGTTTCACCCCGTGGTCAGGGAACCCTGCCTGGCAGTGCGTGCGGAGGAGACACTCAGTACCTATTCATCAATTAATGCTGTCCAGCTTTACCTCTCAAAACTCAAGGCCAGCAAGCAGGTCTTCTGGAAGGGAAATATGGAATCTTTTCTCTGGAGGGTTCATAGGGCCCTCTCGTCAGTGAACCTGCCCAAGCATTACTTGTGGGAAAGAAAGTGAAGACGACATATGATCCACATGTACCACTCTCTTTACAATCGCTGTGCATTTCTTTCGCTAGTGAATTCTTGCCACCACGAATTGGACTCTTTTCCTTTTCTGCAAGCACAAATATGAAGCACGAGTTTTAATATCCGAGCTAGATTTGCATTCCTTCTAGTAAACACGCATTCCGGCCTCCAGGTTTTCTTTCTCCTGCTGCAGAACCTTGCCTTTGTAGGGGCACCACAATGCCTGACTGCTGCTCTGTGCTATAAATAGTCCCCTGGTGGATCGAAAGGTTTAATGGGCCTCCTTAAATACCGAACTTATTAGAAAGCCCCGGGAGAATCACATTAACAGGCGAAGAAGAGCAAGAAGAGAGCTCCCCCTGTAGATGTCCTGTTACAGCACTCTTGGAGACCTGGGACAGGCAGGACTTCTCCTATTTCTATCCATTAATGTGCATGAGAAGCCGAAGCGCGCTGGTGCCAGGAGAGACTGTGGAGGTGAGGCGGTGCCTCTAAGCCAGGAGGAGGTGGCACTTACGAGGTCAAGTGATTTGCCCAGAATTGCCCAGGGGCATTGAGACTGTTATCAGTAATAAGAAGTCAGAAAAATCAGTGAGTGCTCTGTCCTGTTTTTAAACACATCAGATAGTCTTGTTTAAGAGCAAGGAAAGCCCACTTCAGCCAGTTCTGAATCCCCAAAGGGGACACAATGGCAGAATTGGTGAATCTCAAAGAAAAGTCGAATCTCTCTCTGCCAGTCCTTTTGTCGATGCTAAAATGCTTTAAACATTCCAAATTCATACCGCCTGCTTTGACAGTTAAAGTTTACTTTTTATGATAAAGTTTGACATGTTGTTTTCAGCAACGTTTCTCCTTCCAAACATTCTCAGTAACAAGTCAGGAGGATATGCAGTAATTCAGAAATTAGTGAAATTTTGTTCCTGGTGGGGGTGTTGGATTAAGAGGCTGGGAGAGTGTGCAGCAAGTCAACGTGTAATTGCATGATAAGGCTCTCACGAGGAATTTATTGGCGAAGTCGCTATTTCTATTCCTTCCTAATCTCGTTTAGCACATTCATTCTCTGCAATCTGTCTCCATAATCTTCTGTAGCAGAATGGCAGCCAACAGAAGCATGCATGTTTGGAGAGAAGAGAAAATATGCAGAGGCGTGATAAACTGATGCTAATTATCCATATTTAGGACACGGAGTGCAGAAGATCAACGTTTACAAATCACAAGCCCCAGCCCAAGATGATGGCTTCCTCGTGTGGAATACATTGCAGGAGACCAGATAAGGGTTTCATGGGCAGGAGAGATTTATTGGTCAAAGGGTTCACCTTCCACTTTTCCACTTTTATATAGCAGTAAATTATTTAGGCTAAATTCACCAGAACATTACTCTTTCATTTGGCAATGTGCCATGACTTGCTCTTTCTTTGTGTCTTTTCAATGCAAATCCTTGTAGTTTAACATCAGTTGATAAGAAACAAATAATTGAAGTAATAGGTAATTCCCTTTAAATCGTGCCTATAGGATGGTCCCAGAAAGAATGAGATGAGGTAGAGAGCAGAGGGCTGAAAGTGAAGCAATATCAACCTCAACCCTTAAATGGCATAACTATCAGGGAGAAAAAAAAAAAGAATGTAGACATTCACTGCATATATGTGTGCACATGTCTCTGTGAGTCCCACAGCCAGCATGCTTGTGGTAAGAAGAGGTGTTCCAGTGTAGCGCCGATATCGTTGCTTTTCCTGTCTGGAATCCCAATCATTTAAAAGTTAAAAAAATCTAAACAGTTTCTCTCCCCTCCACTCTGCCCACATCACCTCCACCTGACTTCATGTTTACGGTTGGCTCTCAATGCTCTCCAGGACTTCTGGCTCTGACAAAGGACACAGGAAGAGTCAGACCAGAAATACCAGGGCTGAGGGGCCAGTGGTGGAGACTTTTCTGCATGACAGTAACTGCCTTCTAAAGTCTCCCGAGAACAAGCACAAACGTGGCACTGTATTTTGCTGCAAGTGGGCATGCTTGTTTAACAATTTATAAGATTAACTAAACCCCATTCAACGATACTTTTTTTTTTTTTTTTTTGAGTTGAGGGGACTCATTTTCAGCTTTGGTATCAAATGGGAAACTGATCTCCTAGAATTTTCATTTGTAGACTTTTTTTTAGTCAATGGGAGTGGGAGGCAAAGCAACAGAAATTCTCTGTTGAATGTGCACTGCAAACCAGCATGAACCACTCATTATAAGGACAAGAGGTTTTTAGAATGAAAAGAGTTATGCAGAAGTTTGAGGCTATAATTTATAATCCCTACATCAAAAGGTATTAGGGAAGAATAGCTGATCTTTGACACAAACCATTTTTTTTACACCTGAGACCATCTGGACAAGGAATAATCTGTTGGCTACTTACACACACACACACACACACACACACACACACACCCTTTTTCTATTTCAACAAACCTAAGATGCCATTTATAATAAGATGCATCTTTATTTTACACGCTGCTATGAAAGAAAAAACTCCTCTGCCAGTTGTAATTCTAAGTTGTCACTAATGGTAATGGTGTATTTAGATTCCAGAGATGATGACAATATTTAAAATTGGTATCTCTATAGAACCAAAGAAATACAATATGCATTTTTGAGTTCCTTGAATAATGAGTTTGTAAAATTTTGTTCAAAATATTTTCAAAATTACCCATTGTTCTATAGAAATTTACTTTGTTGTAAATTAATAAATTGTCAATAATCACATGTGAGTAACGGGCAACACCGACTCCATAAATACACAGTTTCGAAATGTAGAATTGAAACATTTGTCCATTCCAGCCACCTCACCCAAAGGAGAAAGAAAAGTTAAAAATATAAATATTATCTCATCAGTTATAATCTAGCAATTGAGGCAAAAGATGTAGATTGCTAGGGGTTTTTTTTCCCCCAGAAATTATCTAAATTAGAGAAAGAAATCCAATTGCTCACCTCATCTGATGCACACGTGCATGTCTGCTGCCTGCCAAAGTAAAGTGAACAATTGAGGCTGGTTGCTTTGGGTTCGGTTTTGGTTTTGGTGCTGCAGATTGGATGTGGTTAATGAGAGTAATTTGGTTCTTAGAATCAGCTTCTCTCTCTGAAAGACTGGTTTTTCTCTACGTGATCTAAACTGTGCCTAAACTCTTTACCTGGAAATGCTCTCATATTCACCTTCAAATACCTCTCCCTCCTCACACCGAGGACTCACCAATCTAAGAAAACTGACCATAATTTTGAAAATAGGATTAAGTTCAGAGAGAGATCAGCAATTTTAAAGGAACCAGTTAAACCTAATTAATTTAAATTTTAAAATGAAGTTAAAAATTTTAAATTTGATCTAATTTAGGTATAATTTAAATTAGACCTAATTTGAAACTTTTAACTTCAATTTAAAATTAAATTTCGTGTTTCCTTGTAAGTTAGCTTGTGTTCAGACAGGCAGACATGGAGACTAATTTTTACTGCCCTAGAAGTGGGCCTTGGCAGCATGTGGAAAGCATGTGGGGGAAAGGTACCTGCCATCAGACCCAGGAGTTCTGAACATGCCCTGCTGAGGCTGCATGTGCCTGTGCGGACGTGCGTGTGTGTTCTTATGTGTGCCTGTGTGCACCCCTGTGTACCTGTGCAGGTGTGCATGTGTGTTCCTGTGTGCCTGTGTGTGCCCCTGTGTACCTCTGCAGGTGTGCATATGTGTTCCTGTGTTTCTGTGTGTGTTACTGTGTGCCTGTGCAGGTGTGTGTGTGTGTCTGTGTGCCTGTGTGTGTCCCTGTGTGCCTGTGCAGACGTGCGTGTGTGTGCCTCTGTGTGCGCCTGTGTGCCTGTACAGGTGTGCGTGTGTGTTCCTGTATGCCTGTGCAGGTGTGTGGGTGTGCCTGTGTGTACCTGTGCAGGTGTGCGTGTGTGTTCCTATGTGCCTGTGTGTGACCCTGTGTGCCTGTGCAGGTGTGTATGTGTGTTCCTGTGTGCCTGTGCAGGTGTGCGTATGTGTTCCTGTGTTTCTGTGTGTGTTACTGTGTGCCTGTGCAAGTGTGTGTGTGTGGCTATTTGCCTGTGTGTGTCCCTGTGTGCCTGTGTGGATGTGTGTGTGTGCCTCTGTGTGCCCCTGTGTGCCTGTGCAGGTGTGCGTGTGTGTTCCTGCATGCCTGTGCAGGTGTCTGTGTGTACCTTTGTGCGCCTGTGCAGGTGTGTGTGTTCCTGTGTGACTGTGCAGGTGTGAGTATGTGTTCCTGTGTTTCTGTGTGTGTTACTGTGTGCCTGTGGAAGTGTGTGTGTGTCTGTGTGCCTGTGTGTGCCGCTGTGTGCCCCTGTGTGCCTGTGCATGTGTGTGTGTGTTTCTGTGTGCTCCTGTGTGCCTGTGCAGGTCTGCATATGTGTTCCTGTGTTTCTGTGTGTGTTACTGTGTGCCTGTGCAGGGGTGTGTGTGTGTGCCTGTGTGCCTGTGTGCCTGTGTGCCTGTGCGGTTGTGCATGTGTGTGTCACTGTGTGCCCGTGTGCCTGTGCAGGTGTGCGTGTGTGTTCCTTTGTGTCCCTGTGTGCCTCTGTAGGTGTGCATGTGTGTTCCTGTGTGTGTCCCTGTGTGCTGGTGCAGGGGTGTGTGTGTTCCTGTGTGTCCCTTTGTGCCTCTGTAGGTGTGCGTGTGTGTTCCTGTGTGTGCCTGTGTGTGTTCCTGTATGCCTGTGCTGGTGTGTGTGTGTGCCTGTGCAGCTGTGCATGCGTGTCCCTGTGTGCTCACTTCTGCATGCCTCATGAGTGGCATCTGAGCCCCCGCAAGTTGCAGCAGACAGCACTCCTTGCTCCTGCCAGAGTTAAGCACTGACCAAGCCCGGGTGCAGGAGAGAGTGGGGAGCTGCAGAGACACCAGGAAGAGGAGCAAGGGGAGGTGGAGAGAAGCGCAACTGAGTTCACGTCTTTCTGGAAACCAACTCTGCTCTTCCTTACGGCTCATGAGGCCAAGCACGTGCAAGTGTGAGCTACGTGCTCAATGCTGCCTGCGGGTTTTTCTCACAGAAGGAAATGGTCAGCTTGGCCTGTGGCTGTTCTTTGCTCTTACCATCCTCGTGGGACCTCTCCCCCAACCCTGGATGAATTAATCCACAAATATCTATTCGGTGCATGCAAACCACAGTAAGCATCTCTTTCATAAATACCTAGTTTCCATTGAATTTTCCAGTAACGCAGAAGATGGTTCCGTGTGTTCATCTTCGTGGATCACGCTCCTGGGCCACTTGAGTGGAGGCTCTTTCACCTCTTTAAAACAATGTCTCAGGTTTTGGTCTCTTAACTGAGCAGTGTATACTGAGGTATCTGAAATAAACACAGAACTCCACTCACCGTTCGCCTGTGCCCTGGTTAGCAAGATGATTACAAGATACTCTAAATGTGCTTGGCATGTTGAAACATACTTTCAGCTCCAGTGACTTCAAATAGCTTATAAGTGAAACAAATAAACAGAATAATGATGGGATTTATTTGGATTTATTCATGAGACTACCCAAGGCATGACATTTTCAGGCATGTCTTCATTTTTACAGGAGCAGGAAGGATTTCCTATCTTGACGTGTTCGTCCCGCAAGCCTCAGGCAGTTCTCAATCCGGCCCGTCCCACGGCTTGAAGAGCCGACAGGGCACTGTGGGGCCTTTCGCAGCTCATGCAAGGCTTGCCCCAGCTTCCACACATTAAAAGTGAATACCCAGGCCGGTTCCCCGAGATTATGATCTGTGAGTTGATGTGTTAAATGAGCCCATTGCCTTAAAGGTTATAAATGACAAGATTTTTACTATTACAAGTAATTTATAGCTATTTCCTGTTTGACGTGACAGATCCTCATGGAGAAGTCCAAATTTGTCTGCTTGACATACATTTATTTTAACACTTCTCCCCTTCTCCAAATTCTAGCATGTATTAACTACTGTTTTCCTAGGTGTCAATTTGCACCTGTGGGTCTCCCTCTTGAGGCCTCAGTGGGGTCCCCTGGCCTCTATTCCAGCTGGCTGCTTGCATTTCAGCAGCTAATGTGGGTGATTACTGGCATATTTACTGTAATTTATAAAAATCACAGGAAATGACATTTTTATTAGTCACCGACTCCACCATCACCAACTGCAATGGATGTTATGCATACAAATCCATTTTAAAAAATTGTTCTTCCAAAATCAGATGCCCTTTCCAGGCTTTAATTCTGTGGAATGATCACATTTCACTTTCACTTACCTGAATGGGATCACAGCAGAGCTCAGAACTCAGCTTATTTCTCAGGCCCTGGCACTGCTTGTGTGGGTACTGGAACAGGGTCAGGGAAATGCTCTCAAAGACAGAGAACGATCTGGAAACATCCTGACCTCAGTCTGAAAGTGAGTGTGGCGCCCCAGCTTGCTATTGTCCTCACCGTCATGTGTGCCAGGATTTGTGCCACCCGTGCATGCTGACAGATGCCAGGGCTGCCGGCAGAGCTGGCTCCATACAGGTCGGATACAGCTGGGAGAACCTAATAGAATCTTCCTCCCAAAGTCCCTCTCTGCATGGCCCCAGGAGCCCTGGCTTCTCTGAGAAGGTTGGAAGTGGGCTGAGTCTTAAAGGATGAGTAGGAATCTTCCGGTTGAGAGCAGAGGAGGCAGGGAGTGTGCGATGAGCAAATGCATGGAGTTCTAGGAGAGGATGTTGGGGCTGGGAATTTGCAAGGGTTTTTGATATTGTGGGGAGTGGGGTGCCTACGAAGGAACAGAGAAAATAAGACTGGACCCTTATTTTCCAGGAATCATATCGTGAGAGTCCGTGAACACCACGCAAACGAGTTCAGATGTCATCCCACAGGCAATGAGAAACCACTGACAGATGCTAAGTGGTTTTGTGTACACTGAGTATAGCTTGGTTGGAATTACACGCCAAGGGAGGAGAGACTTCAAAGAAGATGAACTATCACTTATCTAAAAGGCCGTAGGAAGTCCAGTTGGTGAAAGTTTCAGCATATTCATTGCGTGGGGAGAAGTAAAAAGTCACTGTGAGCCCTCACAGGAGGACTCAGGTGGAATGGAGGGGCAGGGCCTGAAGGGAGGAGGGGCTCGGGGAACAAGGCCCTGCATGGAGCTCGGCTCCACTGGGAGGGAGAAGGGAGGAGGGAGGAGGGAGGGCAGTTCCTGTGCTTCGGGGGCTGTAGGGGTGCAGAAAGGAGGCCGATGGCAGGAGGCACTAGGGATCCCGAGAGTGGACAACCGTTGTCACCATCACGTTTACTAAGAACGCAGCATGCACCAGGAGCCCAGCTATTTGCACCTTCATCATCTCATCTCATCTTCATAGGAGCCCTGTCTCTTTTCCCTGATTGTAAATCACACAGTGTCAGCCTTGGGTTTCACCCAAGGAGTGTGACTCCAGCTGGGCCTTTACAACAGAGCTATGGGGCATAATTGAGGGCATCTGTGGGACCAGGAGGAGTGCCCTCCAGACCAAAACAGAGAGAGAGCCTTTCCCTGGACAGGCGAAGAGGAGGGAGGAGGAAAGGGGCTGCTGCCTGCTATGTCTCTAACATTTGCTGACACATCCCAAGCATGAGCCACTTTAAATCTGTTATTGGCCTGGCGTGGTGGCTCACGCCTGTAATCCCAGCACTTTGGGAGGCCAAGGCGGGCAGATCACAAGATCAGGAGATCGAGACCATCCTGGCCAACATAGTGAAACCCAGTCTCTACTAAAGATACAAAAAATAAGCTGGGCACGATGGCACATGCCTGTAGTCCCAGCTACTCGGGAGGCTGAGGCAGGAGAATTGCTTGAACCCAGGAGGCGGAGGTTGCAGTGAGCCAAGATCATGCCACTTGCCCTCCAGCCTGGGTGACAGAGCGAGACTCCTCTCAAAAAAAAAAAAAAAAAAATCTGTTACTTATTCTTATAACAAGGCTGAGGTGGGTGTTTCTCATGCCCTGGTGACAAATTAGGAAATAGGTTCAGGGAGACACAGCGAATAAGCAGGAACAGTAATATCCAAACCTGCATCCACATGACTTCGAATTGTCCCTGGTGCAGCCCGTCCTGAGAGGGGGCTCTGACGATGGAGGGCACATAGGTCACAGGCTTGGGCCAGCCTGAGAGCCGCAGTTGCTCGGAAGACGATGGGAAGCCATCTGGAAGAGAAGAGAAGGGGCTGGTGGGTGAATGCCAGAGGAGGCTGTGGTTCTCAGACTTGGAAGTGGCTTTTGGCCAGGGAGGGACACAGAAAGAATCCCAGGGGGTGTGAGGACGCCACCAGTTTTTCAGACTAACCGAATGGAATGGACCTGATTGTGTAGGGGTGGCTGAGACATAGTACAGAAGCTACTGGGTTAGAGGCTAGAGCCCGATGTGGCCATCACAAGCCAGGGTGGTGAGAAGCCAACTGCACTGAATATCTTCACTGGGGCGGCCTCATTCAGCCCAGGGAAGATCAGCCACGCTGTGAGTGGACTGCGGCTTGCTCTCAGGAGCATTTTGGAATCACGCAGCTCTGAAAGAGGAAAAAGGAAGGAAGGAGAGAGAGGAAAG
This sequence comes from Lagothrix lagotricha, assembly GCA_963574225.1. Taxonomy (NCBI): domain Eukaryota; kingdom Metazoa; phylum Chordata; class Mammalia; order Primates; family Atelidae; genus Lagothrix; species Lagothrix lagotricha. The sequence goes on along the minus strand of CAUYNB010049156.1, from coordinate 71,203 downwards.
GAGAGAGAGAGAGAGTTCGTTGGAAGGGGTGGGAATGTGTTATGGCTTACATCCCTAAATTGGGACTATGTCACAGTGCAATCATTTTTTTTTTCCTCTACTACGATGGCCAGTACCAAAGATCAAATGAACAAATCCCCTGCATTTTGGAACGGAGAGTCAGATTTAACAACTATTTGCTGAGAACCTCTAATGTCTCAATCTTTCAAGAATGTTTCCTTTTTTAGTTCTCGAAACAGTCCTTCAAGCTATGTATCATTTTTGCCATTTTCCATTTGAAGAAACCAGTTCAAAGACGTGAAACAATTTACGTTTACAAAGCTAGTAAGTAGCATAGTCAACGTTTGAATGAGACCATCTGACTTCAGATTAGTGCCCCTACACCACAGCTACCACTGAAGGGTCTGCATACGGTGTAGATCACAGTACGTCAACAACCAGCAAGATGCAGAGACTGAGTGCTGTGGGGACAAGGAAGTGCTGATTGCTTGGAATCGCTTCTGAGCTCCGGTGAGTCTTAGAGGAGAAGAGGCTGGACAGCAGTGGGCTCTGGGAAGGCTGACATTGGTAAACGTCCAAAGGCAAATTTGATTTACTTAATCTTAAATCAGGTCATCGCTTAAAATTAACATCCTTTTTGTAAGCCCAAGATGTGGTATTGACTTCTGTGACTCCTGGAACAGTCTAAAATGGGAGTTCCTGTTTTGCGATATCAGCCCCTTTGACACTCTGGTGAAGCCTTGGAACCCCTTCTCAGGATAATGTTTCGAAATGCACAAAATAAAGTGCATATAAGGAACCAACTTGCAATTTTGAAAACTGGTAAACAAAGGAAAAGACTGTAGCATGTGCATGCTGGCTTTCTGTTCTAACTCTACCACTGAGTCACCTACCAAGAAGACATATTTTTTTCCTTTGTAGAAGCATTATAGCTACTGCATTATAGTAATGATAGAATTCTAGAAAGTATTTCGCATCTCCTGATTAACGAATGGATTCATGCATTAACCCTCAATGGTGCCAACTCCTGGAAGTCACGCTGCTTCCCTTTTGCCCCAAATCAAACCTGAACAGCATCAGGACTCTGAGTCCAACTGTCAGTTTCCAGAAAACTCACGGAAGAAGGAATGATAAATGACACCATGGATGCAATCGCAGCCTAGACCATGGGAAACTCTGCAGGGTAAATAACCTTCTTTTTTTCCCCAATGAATTCCAAAAAGAGAGAGAGAAGAATGAGGTTTTAATTACATTCTTCGATAGTCATGATTTCTTACTAATGGCATGTGTGTTCCTGCCACTGGAAGCAGATTTTGCTGCTGCCACCTTCGTTCCATGTGCTACTTTGATTTTTTGTGGGGTACCTGCTTTTTTATTGCAGCAACTGTCAGAACGCAGATTCACAGAGACAAGGCTGCCGCCGTGAGGGATGTGGCCCTGTCTAACGTGGAACCGTGAACCACATCGGGCTACTAGTTTGTGTGGTGGCCACAGATGACAGCTATCACTGTGTTTCCCTTGAATGCTGAAAATACCGATGTTGCTGGCATGCCTGTGGGTTTGCTGTGAGGTCCCAGCGTACCTTGGCATGCGGTTAGGGAGCAAAGGGCTAGTCTAAGTTATAAAGCAGGTGCCCTGGATCTACAAGAACCCAGAGCTGTTGCTTTCTAGTCCCATCGGCCACATTCATGCCAGGATGAGGTCCGTCTTCTGATTTCATTTCATAGGGATAGTGATATGTGTCCAGAATTTGGCGAAATTATGTAACAAGTTACTGGTCTGTTAAATTCTGAAAACTGTCTCTACTTAGGTATATTTGATTTATCTGGACTACGTCCTCTTAGGCAAATTTCTTTTAGTGCGAGGTCTACTGTTTAAATGTTTAAAAAATTCTCACTGTTCTTTTAGCTATGACAGTTAATTTCCATGTGCATTTCTACTTCTGGTCACAATGAAAGTAGTATCAAACTGGACCTTCTGCTGCTAAAAATCCATGAAGTTGGACAAAACGTATGAAATGAGTGTTTTCAGATGCTGGACAGTAAGAGTGCAGGCCTGTGCTCCCTGAACAAAGGGCGGTAAATGAGGTGAGCCCCAGGACTGCCCAGCGTCCTGCTCCAAGACTTCCCAAGGCAGGGCCCAGCGGAGCCCGGGCGGGACAAGGCTGTCCTGCTGAGTCAAGAAGCGTAGGCGACGCCGTGGAGCTGGAGGCCCAGAGAAGACGCTTCAGAAATCCACAGGGAGGCCTGCTGCCATCTTTGAATACTTAGCTCTATTTGCTAAGGCAAGACTCCAAAAGCAGCAGGCAAAGACTGATGACCTGGGAGATGAGCTGAGTAGAAATTCCAGAACTGACACTTGGCTGGAAGACAATGAGGACCAACCCACCAGTGTGGAGAGACCTCGTCGAACACCAGGCACTCAGTTGATAACCTGGAGCAGACATGCTTTAGGAATAAGGTGACTTAGCCCTAGAGCCAACACTAGGCATCCACTAACTGAGCTTAAAATCAAGCCTTAAGAGGGTCAGGTTGATCTGCAGGTAAAGTAACTGCCTGCTGCAACTGAATTCAATACTCTCCCAGTGAGGACAATGAAACCCAGACATTCAACAACGTGGCGCCCACTATGTCCAGCATGTAATAAAAACTTGCCAGGTGTACGGAGAAGCAAGGAAATGTGAGAAAAATGTGAGGGGAAAATTCAGTCAAAAGAAACTGACTCGAAATGGCAAAGACAATGGACTTTAATACAACCATTATAAACAGGCTGAAAGATTCAAGTGAAAATATTGTGGGACCAATAGGGAATATCAAGAGAGAAGCAAAAACAAATGGAAAGAAAACACACGAGACTTCTAGAACTGAAAAATGCAATTGAAAACGAATATTTCCATTTCATCTATAAACCTTCTGATGACAATGTCTGTTTTGTCCATAAACGCAATGCAGTAATAGCTTGTCTCACGTGTAAATAAAATACGATGCGAGTGTGTAATCCCTCGTTTCACTCTAGCAGGTTTCCTGCAAAGAAGCTGAGGGACTTCACCCACATCCAGGCACTCTCAGATCAGCTGGGCAGCACTGGGCACCACAGGTGTATTCTCTAAGGCAGGGCTCTCGATGCGACTTTCTGTGATGACGGAAATGATCGATGCCCACCCAGCTAATTTTTGATTTTATTTTATTTTTAGTACAGATGGGCTTTTGCCATGTTGGCCAGGCTGGTCTCAAATTCTTGGTCTCAGGTGATCAGCCCACCTCGGCCTGTGCTGGGATTACAGCCACTGTGCCTGGCCTAATTTTTTTTTTAATGTTGAAATAATTAACTCAACTTCCAGCGCTTGGAATGGCTCAATGACTGCATAGAAGAAATTTATGCACTAGGGAAATTTAGGTGTGAATTTTTTTTTTTCATTTCATTAGTTAATATGAAGTGAAGGCCTTGTCTGAACACAGTGGTTCTAAAGTTTGATAGGCAAAGCAGTTAGTTGGAGAGTTTGTTATAATGAAGATTTCTGAGATACACCCACCCCCAGGTGAAGGAATATTTAACATGGTTATCTACCACTGGGTGGGACTCAGAAATCCACATTTTTTGGAAACATCCCAGATAATTCTGATACATGAGTATGCCTTAAGAAAAGCTGACAAAATATTCAAATATTCAAACCAAATGTTGCCACTTCAATCGGTGTGAGTTTACATGCATGGTGTGGACAATTATTTAATTTTTCCTCTTGTAACTTTTGTTGGTGTTGAACAGCTGTGCTCTATTTATTTATTTATTTTGAGAGAAGTCTCGCTTTGTCACTCAGGCTGGAGTGCAGTGGCACGATCTTGGCTCACTGCAACCTCCACCTCTCAGGTTCAAGCAGTTCTCATGCCTCAGCCTCCTGAGTAGCTAGGATTACAGGCGCCCGCCACCAAGCCCAGCTAATTTTCATATTTTAGTAGAGACAGGGTTTCAGCATGTTGCCCAGGCTGATCTCTAATTCCTGAGCTCAGGCAATCTGCCTGCCTCAGCCTCCCAAAGTGCTAGGATTATAGCCACTGTGCCCAGCTTATGCTCTTTTTAAATATAGAAAAAACAGGTTTTTCATTTTTTCCTTTTTCTATTAAAAGCAAACTACCTTTCTCAGATGATTCAAAACGTCATGTTTCTGTGTACTAGAACTTTGGATACATAGGTCCTATTTACTTGTTGAATGAGCAAATCCAGGTGAGAGATATCTTAGGGACACTGTCTCTGAACACACTTGCTCCACACGCATGTGTGAACTCAGAGTGTGGGCCCCAAGTCCCCTGGTCCCAGCTGAGCGCCCGCTTCTGTGTCGGCAGAACGCGTTTCACAGGCAAATCTGTGAGTGTCAGCACGTTCTGGATCATTCGTCGTTTTTTCTTGGAAATAAATTATAATAGGATTTTCACTCTCAAACTCACCAAAACGTGTGTTCTCCCTTCGAGGTCATGGAAAATTCTCTCACATAATAACATAGGGTAAATACAGATTTGGCTTCCTGAATTCATTTTATGAAAATCAGATTTGGAGGCATTCTAGAAGGAGTCCAAAGAGGACAATTTGATTTTAGGAACCTTTTTCCATCAACTTTTTCAACACTGAGCTGGCAAGCCTGCTCTGAAGCCTGACAGAGCCAGTGTTTTCATCAAATCCATTTCTCATTGAACCACTGGGTTTCTTCTGCTTCAAACTAAAACACTCTGCAGGATATTATGTCTATAAAAAATAATTTTAGAAAGATTTTCTAATCTTATATTTAAAAGGATTGTCTGTTTGCTTAATTAAATTCCTCATTTTATTTTAAAAGCCAAACCAAATTGTTTCTTGTTGTAGCGTTTTGCACTTTTCATGTAACGGTGGGAGACACATGAGGCGATGGTGTATTTGCGCCCTGTAAATGCTGCATCATACACATTTTCCAGATTACATAGGAATCATCTAAATAGCCCCAGTACCAGCCATAATTCCATTTTGTCTTTTTTATACAAAAAAGATGTTATGTACCAGTGAGGAGAAGGGCACAGTTATATTTAAGTATAGCTATGTACATGTATTTTGAGAAGAAAAAAAATTTTTCCCTATTTATTCTTTATCCAAATTCTGAAGCTTATACAATGGTCTGCCATAAAATACTTTTTTTTTTTTTTTTTGAGAGTTTGATGTGTAGATTCCCTGAATCCATTTTGCTTATATGTTCAAAGAACATCTCCAAATTTGGGGCCACAGTGGTTTCACTGATTTTATTTTGGGAACCTTTGGCCCCAGCAATAGCCTACTTTTTCTGATAGAGAAGAGATTAATGAATTAACACCTTTATAAATCCCATATGCACCTTCTGTTTCTGAACATTTCTGAATAGGGCCCATGAATGAGTTAATATTTCTGTGAAAGGCTTTCTGTGGCAATTCTTTGGATATCTCTAGCCACTAGCTGAAATTCCATGTTCGTGGACTAGGTGGAATAATTACCCTGAGTTATCGCTTACGTGAGAGCACTGAGATCCTCTCAACCTCTGTGGGGACTGGCGTGCTTCTGTGGCCGTGTTCTCTCTGTTTGCCTGAGTCCCCCTGGTGACTGGCCTCGTTGCTGGGGCTGGTGGTGGTGGTGGTGCTTGTCACTGTGGCTCCTATTTCTAAGAACACTCTTCACAGAAATGCTTCCCCTTCAAGGTTTTATGGCAGCTTCCATGCTCTCCTCAGCATGCTCAAGTGTGGGGTGGCTCCCGTCACTTCTATAGGAGTCACACTCCCTTTCCTTTCCCTATTTCAAATGAAGACAGTCTCTTCCAGTTGAAAAGGGAAAGGAGGGATCACAGCTAACATTAGACTCGAACACCAAAATCTAAACAATTGCAACTGGCATTGGGGCATTTCATCTCTGGACACAGAATCACACACCCCGTCCCTTCCCCGCCAACCAGGCTCTTCGCAGGGAGTATCCGAAGACATCTGAAACGGCACATTTACAGATGGAGATGCAAGAAGGGCGGGATTCGGCAGATTCAAACACTGCCCATGCCTAAAGGACCTCTGATCACATCGTCCTCACGTGTCTCCTAAGGAGCCAGGAAAAGCGGGTTTCACCTCCTGTGCTTTGTGCGGAACTCCACTGCAGCCCCTGAACGCTCCTTCCTCATGCCCACGCAACTGTGTATGAACCTTGGTGTTCGTCAGTGGTGTGACCTGGTGTTTAGAGAAGGAAGGCTGAGGAACTGAAGCTGGCTCTGGTTTTCCATAAAAGCTCAAGGACACAGGGAGACAAGGGAAAAAAGGAGAGGATTCTGTGAGACAAAAGAGTGAATGTCCAAGACCTAATAAAAGAGAAAATTCCGATATGATTAGCCATGAGAAGGCTTAAGATGCATGACAAGCCAGGGAAGCAAAACGTCCTGAGACCTTCTCTAGGCTTCTGATGAGGGGCAGCGTCGCCCAGGAAAGCTGTCCGGGATGCAGGCTGCAGCGGGGAGGGGACTCCCGGTTAAACTTGGCAATTTCAACACATGTTTCATTGCTTTTTTTCTTTCTTGTAACCCCATTAACATGAAAATTAAATAATATCAAAAAGGAGAGGAGGCAACACTGGCTTATGAACAGCAGCACATTTTTTGGAGATCAGAAATGAAGAGAAAGCAGACCTAAGACAGCCAACCCAATGCCTGAGTGAGTGACAGGATAAGAGCCATGCCAATCTCACCACAGAACCAGAAAGGACCCAGAAACTGAAATTCCAGTGTCTGAAATGATAGAGCTAAAAGGAGTCTGAAGTCCACGGGAGAGACGCTGCACTTAGAAGTGCCTCCTCCCCAGCACACCAGCGGCAGCCCCTTCTCCAACGCAGCAGGAGACAGGCAGGAGATGAGGGGACCTAAAGCATAGCAGAGGGGAGGGACAAGGGCTGCACCTCGAGACCTTCTCTCCTCGAGAGCTTGTGTCCTGAACTGGGGGTCCCTCCATCCCCTTCTGCACAGTTGTAAGAATGCCTACAGGTGATGGCAAAATTCTTGTCTAGAGAAACAAAAGGATTCAAGAAGGTAGGGGGGATCCCCAAAACTACAGCTAACTGACATCTGGATGTTTCTGCAATGAAACATTCAAGTTTCAGGATGCAGTAAAGGCTGCCAGGTATCATACAGCCCCTCCCAAAGCTTCCAATCAGTTATTTTGTGCCTCATTTAAAAAATTAACAGAAAAAAAAGAATAAACAGACATTGGAGGAAAGCCCCTACATGAAAGACTGAGCACAAAATTAACAGGTAAAGGGGTTCAGAAGGAGCCAAAGCCATTCAGGACAAGTAGAGGTATTTACATAAAACTCATAAAGAGGGTATTATAATTCATGAAATGAAACTAGCACAATATTTAAAGCAAAAAGATATAAACAACTCAGAGAACAAAATGTGTCCTGGAATGTAAAAATATGATTGTTGAAAACAACACATCAATGAAATACGTGAAAGATAAATGTGAGAAACTCTCCAAGAAAACAGAACCAAGAGAGCAAGAGAGAGAGACAGCAAATAGGAGAGAAATAATATGAAAATCAAAAGACGATGCAAAAGACATGATCTCTGTCAGGAATTCCAGAAAGAGAAACCAGAGAAAAATAGAGATTTTTTTGTTTTGTTTTTGAGATGGGGTCTCGGTTTGTCACCCAGGCTGGAGTGCAATGGTGCCATCTTGGTTCACTGCAACCTCTGCCTCCTGGGTTCAAGTGATTCTCCTGCCTCAGTTTGCTGAGTAGCTGGGATTATAGGTGCATGCCACCACACCCGCCTAAGTTTTGTATTTTTAGCAGAGACAGGGTTTCACCACATTGGTCACGCTGGTCTCAAACTCCTGACCTTGTGATCTGCCCGCCTTGGCCTCCTGAGAGAAAATTTTAAAGAAATAACTCATGAAATTTCTCAGAATTGAAGGATACAACTTTCAAGATGGAAAGAGTACACCAAATTCCCAGCAAAGGAAATGAAAAAAGACATCAATACACATCATCATCCAACCTCAAAATCTAGGAAAAAAGAGAGAAAATAAAAACAGACAACAAAATAGTTTGCATAGAAAAACCATACATCAGGCCAGGCACGGTGGCTCACGCCTGGAATCCCAGCACTTTGGGAGTCTGAGGCAGGCGGATTACAAGGTCAGGAGATCGAGACCATGCTGGCCAACCTGGTGAAACTGTGTATCTACTAAAATACAAAAAAATTAGCTGGGCATGGTGGTGAGCACCTGTAGTCCCAGATACGCAGGAGGCTGAGGCAAGGAAATTGCTTGAACCAAGGAGGCAGAGATTGCAGTAAGCCGACATCACACCACTGCACTCCAGCCTGGCTACAGAGCAAGACTCCATCTCAAAAAAAAAAAAAAAAAAAAAAAAGAAAAACGATAGATCAGATTTTTAAAAAAGCAAACTAAACAAAAAATTGGTCACATATAAAAGGCTAGGACTCAAAAGAGCATAGACTATCTATAGCTAATGCCATACTTGACCTGAAAGACTGAAAGCATTCCCTAGATCAAGAATAAGACAAGAATGCCACTCACCACTTCACTCCAACACTGGAGGTTCTAGCCCAGGAATCTGCAGCCCCCGGCCATTGGCTGGTACCTGTCCCTCTCTGCGGCCTGTTAGGAACCAGGCCACCCAGCATAAGGTGAGCAGCCAGCAAGGCTTCATCTGTATTTACAGCTGCTCCCCAATACCGGCATCACTGCCTGAGCTCCGCCTCCTGTCAGATGGCGACGGCATTAGATTCTCATAGGAGCGTGAACCCTATTGTGAACTGCGCATGTGAGGGATCTAGGTTGCGTGCTCCTTATGAGAATCTAATGGCTGATGATCTCTCACTTTCTCCCATCGCACTCAGATTAAATCATCCAGTTGCAGGAAAATGAGCTCAGGGCTCCCACTGATTCTACATGCTGGCGAGTTGTATAATTATTTCATTATATGTATCAATGTAAGAATAATAGAAATAAAGTCCACAATAAATGTAAGGCACTTGAACCATCCCGAAACCATCCCCACCACCCCATTCTGTGGAAAATTTGTCTTCCATAAAACTGGTCCCTGGTGCTGAAAAGGTTGGGGACTGCTGTTCTAGCCTGCAATAAAATAAAGTAAGAAAAATAAAATACATCCAGATTAGAAAGAATGAAATAAAAATGTCTTTCTTGCACATGACAGGATGTCTATGGCAAGAATCCAAAATTAAAATAGTTTGGGATAAATATGACAAAAGATGTATGAGATCTTTGCACTGAAAACTGAAAAACATTACTAAGGAAAACTAAAGAAGATTTAAATAAATGGAGATTATATAATACGTTGATGGATTGATGATTCAATGTTGTTAAGATATCAGTTCTCCCAAAATTCATCTATAGATTCCATAAGGTCTCAATTAAAACTGCAGAAGGCTTTTATGTTTTTCTAGACATTGATAAGCTTATTCAAAAATTTATATGGGAATGCAAAGTACATAAACAACTTTGAAAAACACTAACAAAGGTGGAGTATTTACACTACCTGTTTTAGGACTTATACGGTAATTAGGATTGTGTGGTATTGACCAAAGATAGATCAATATATCAATATAAAAGAATAAAAAGTCCAGAAGTAAAACCACACATATATGGTCAACTCATTTTTGACAAAGGTGCCATGGCAATGTAATGGGGAAATAATAATCTTTTCAAAAAACGACACTAGAATGATGAGTAACAATATGCAAAAAATACTTACTTCATGTCATATATAAAAATTAATTCAAAATGTATCATAGACCTAAATGTGAGAGCTAAAACTATAGAATGTTAGAGTGTTGCTCATTAGAATTTTTTATGATGAGGACACTACTCTTTGTTGTACTGATCAAGATGATTGTCACCAGCCCCCTGTGACTATTCAGTGCTTGAGATGTGACTGGTTGACTGAAGGATGACATTACTTATGGATAAACAACTATCTCTCCTACAGCGGAATATTCACCAATAAAAGGAATGGCCTATTGATGCATGCTATATATGGATTACTCTTAAAATTATTATACTAAGTGAAAGGAGCCAGACAAGAAAGACCACACACTATAAAATCCCATGTATATAAAATTCTAGTAAATGCAAACCAACCCATAGTGACAAAAAGCAGATTCATGGTTGCTTGCAGGTAGAGAGAGGTATGAGAGAGGGTTTGCAACTAAGGGAAGGGAAATTTTGAGGGTGATGGATATGTTTGTTATCTTGATTGTGATGATAATTTCATGGGTATATATATGTGTCAAACTGTATCAAATTGCATATTTTATATGTGTACTTTTTACTGCATATCAATTATCCCTCAGTAAGCTGTAAAATACAAATAGTATGGATTGTTCGAAAGCAACATCATACGTTGGAGCCAAAATCACAAGGGAAATTCAGTTTTTACCTAGATTTCTATACCTAGCTAAACTATCACTCTAGAGTTGTACAGCCTATTAGAAGGCATAACTTACCAAAACAAGAAATGAAATCCAGCAAGAGAATACATGGGATGTGGAAAATGGGAGATCTGTGGCAGAGAGGTGACATGAAATGTGATGATGACCACCATGCAACAAGGGGACAGAGGCCTCCCAGGGCTGGCTGCAAGAAGAAGCTGAGCTGATAGTCCCTGATGTATTCAACCTTGCAGAGCATACTATTTAAAGGTGTTTACTAATAATGATGCAGAATTTGGAAAGAATTTGTGATAGGACTGTAGAAAACCGAATGGATGAACAACATCAACTCTCACAAAACAAGACCGTTAAAAACTTTAGGTAAAACAAACAGTTTCCCAAGAATGGAACTATCATAGTTTACCACTGGGCTCAGCTGTGAACAATACTTATACATTTAAAATAAGGTAAACACTTGGCATTCACTTAACAAAAACTAATGATGTACCTACTTTGGAAAAGACAGGAGTAGGAAAGAACACCATAGCTTTATAGTCTCCACTAAGTTCTCAATAGATAATGTCTACAATTAAGGAATCAAGAATAAGCAATACAAACATATAATCCAGAAATATAGAGACAAATATGTGAGAAAAATGCCAAAAGAATTATACAAAGTTGCTGCTGGGGAATGGGTCTGAGGGATGGGCTTGGACAAAGCGTGGGTCTGCTGTTTTCCTTAGAAGCCTATGATACTGTTTGCCTTTTAAAGAAATGTTCATATCCATTATATCATTAATATCAGAGTCTGTCAGCTCTGGGTTTTAATCTTGAATCTTCTGTTTATTGATGATATGCCCTTTGGTAGATTACTTAACCCCTCTTAGTCTCCTCACTCTATAACAAGGGGAATAATTATACGTCTCAGAGATGTAGTGGGGATAGAATGAGATTATGTATGTGAATTGCATAGTGATTGTGTTGCATTCTTCCAAAGGGATGAAGGTGGTTTAGTAAAAATAAAAATAACTCCCAGGTGGCATCTGGGAGTTACTCAGTTTCCTTTCTGCTGTAACAGAGGGACCATGTCGTTAGGGATAGATTTCACATGAGTGTGGCCACTACGTGCTGTCTTAACATAGCAACAAGAAGTCCCCTCTAGCCTGCTGTGGCTTCTACAGTGCCGTGATGTAGGTGATGAATTCAGGGTAGATTCAAGGTCATTGAGAGGGTAACCAGTTGGTAGGAATATGTATAAAAGCTTCTTTTGCAAACAGTTTTAGGGAACAGCAAGCGCATTTGAAAACTCATGAAACACCAAACTAGCAGAACCAAGACTTTTAGAATGTGGACTATTTACTAGGCAAGAAAAGTTAGTGTCATCATCAGTCACCACCCACATAGCTTGAATAGTGTTTCCCCAAAAAACGTGAGGTCCTAACCTCTAGCACCTTCGAATGTGCCTTTATTTGGAAATAGGGTATTTGCAGATGAACAGGTCAAGGCAAGGTCATCAGAGCGGGCCCTAATTCATCACCTGTTGTCCTTGGAAAGAAGTGGTACTTGAAGCAGGCACGCGTGCACTCGGGGAGCTCGCCTGTGAGGGGGAAGGCAGCAATCAGGGTGGTTCGTACCCAAACCAGGGAACGCCAAGGATGCCAGCTACACTGTAAGCTGGGGGGAGCCTGCGCCGATCCCCTCACGGCTTCAGAAGGGACCAGCCCTGCCAACACCTTGATTTTGAACTTCTCTCCAGAGCCGTGAAAGAATAAACTTCTGTTTTTTAAGCCACCCAGTTAGTGGTACTGTTATGGCAGCCCCCAGAAATGAACACAGTGAGGTCCCATTTAGTACAAGGAGGTTCAAGAGTCTCCTAACTTAATCCTAAAATAACCCTGTGAGAGCTTAAGTGGAGGCTGTTAACACTTGCTCTTCATCTTTGATCCATGCCTTCCAGCCCTGATCAGCCACGCAGCAGCATCTCTCTGGATAGGGTGGACTCATCACCAAAATGTCCTTGTCTTCCTAACACTTGGTCCTTCCAGTATGACCCATCTCTGACTCTCCTTTGGATTCACTTCTAGCTTGTAGGTAATCCCTTGCTCCTAATAATATCCCTAATGTTCCATGTATTTCTTGGCCTGAATTACAGTCTTCGTTGCTATGGTCCAGTCGTCGTGATGAATGCATACAACCAAAATATTTAATCGCATCTGATACAAATGCAATTCAATGACTACAGCACAGGGTCTGACTTCAGTAGGAATGAGGTTGTTTCAGGTGATTTTTATGTCTTTTCAATGAGCATGGGTAACAACAGGTAAGGAAGCCTGACGCCTCGAATGTCAATAACCTGCTTGCTCTTGTTCACTGCCTTCTCTCATCACTGCCCCATATTTTCCTCAGTCTTTCTCAATTTTACTCAACAACAAAAAAAGAAGAAAGTAAATTTTAAAATCATAAAATGCCTTTGGCCACCTGTGGTGGCTCATGCCTGTAATCTCAGCGCATTTTGAGGCTGAGACAGGAGTTTGAGACCAGCCTGGGCAACATAGTAAGATCTTGTCTCTACAAAAAGAAACCTTTTTTTTTTTTTGAGACAGAATCTTACTCTGTCACCAGGCTGGAGTGTAGTGGCACGATCTTCACTCACTGCAACCTCTGCCTCCTGGGTTCAGGTGATTCTCCTGCCTCAGCCTCCTGGGTAGCTGGGATTACAGGCACGCACCACCACGCCCAGCTAGTTTTTGTAGTTTCAGTAGAGACAGGGTTTCACCATGTTGGCCAGGCTGGTCTTGATCTCTTGACCTCATGATCTGCCTGCCTTGGCTTCCAAAAGTGCTGGGATTACAGGCATGAGCCACCGTGTCCAGCCCAAAAAAATTTTTTAAGTTAGTCAGGTGTGGTGGTATGTGCCTGTGGTCCCAGCCACTCAGGAGGCTGAGGTAGGAGGACCACTCGGACCCCGGAGGCTGCAGTGAGCAGTGATGGTGCCACTGCACTCCAGCCTGGGCAACACAGCAACACCCTGTCTCTAAACAAGCAAATTAATTAACAAAAGAATTTTGAAAAAAGTAGTTTAGCGTGCATAATTAAGAGTTATCCTTTTCAAAGGGAGCATTTTCCTCAGGTATATATTTGATGAACATATAAGATAAAATAATTATTCAAAAAAATAAACAGCTTAATGAGTTTTGGTTTCAGGGTGCCAGTGATCACTTAGTACTGACTCCTCTGCTTTTTAAACTTCTACCTTTGCTCATGGACTTGACTGGTCATTTCTGTCACTATCACATACTATTAATAGTCTTGCTGCTGGTGGTACACATCAACTTTCCCACGTAGCCATCCCTGACATTCAGAACTATAGACACTGTAACCTGATGGTTTAGAGAGAAGAAAACTCTGAACCGAAAAAGAAAGTCAGTACTGGAACAAAATTGTTTCTAGGAGAGTGAACGAAATGAAATAGAAAGGTAGAATCTAGAGTAACTCTTAGAGCAGTTTTGGTGATGGTCAAAGCTATTAGACTAAGCATCTTCTTTAGAAAGTTTGTAGAAATCCCTGCCTGGGGAGCATCTGTGACCAAAATAGGCGACAAGCTGATGGACACGCTTTAGAAGCTCCTCGGCACGTGAGTGCACATGCTAGCATTCTGCCATCTCTAATTCTGTCTGACTTGCATAGATTTAAATTTGGTTATGTTAATCTGAGTAAGATGTTAACGTAAAAGATTTCTTGCTCATTAAAAAAAAATCATTTATTTCAGTCTTTAAACTGAGAATACTACTAGAAATGTAGTCTCAATTCTAAAATACTGACTATGAAATTTGGATAACAAATTATCCACACTAAGGAAAATTACATAAAACTCTTAAAATAATTAAGCCCACACTCTATTGTTCAAAAATGAACACATCCCCTGTAGAAACTATTTGCAAAAAGCTAAAATTGTATTTAAAACCGCAGCTTCAACTGAATGGTATAAGTGCATAAACACAAAATGTAGGAAAAAATAGATAATTTTTGTGATAGAATGTTAGGAAGAGAAAAAAACAGAAAATTTTATGTCAATCTATAGGCTACCAGTTCGATATCAATTTGAATACTATAAGTTTTCATAACACCCTTAGCACCCCAGGGATTTTTTACAGTGTTCCAAGCTGAAATGCCTAACTGTTCTGTTTGTTAAATAGTTAAGTTCAAACAACTTAATATGTATTTCTGTTCTAATAATGTAGCCGCCATTTTTTAAAGGGACACATATAGATTGAAATGAAGAGTCATATTTTCCCCTGACTTCTTGCACAGCAGCCTTCTGTCCTGGCGGTCTGCACGTGGCTGCCTTGAGCTCCCCGCCTCTCCAGCCTGCATCTCCTGGTCTACACCACGTTTCCCACAGGAACTGCTTTTGACATAGCAACTGTCAAGAGCCCAGTTTCACAAATATATGACGTCATCCAGAGGGGTGCAGCGGCAAGTTCACCCTGGGAGCTAAAGCTGCCTCCAGCTAGCTCACAGGGCCTGGGACTGGCCCGCATTGCTGTTTGTCTCCGAATTTAAAGCTATCCTGAGCCTGTGGAGCTCTGGGGTGCCTTGGCTCAGTTTGAGAAACCACAGGCGTCGGGGACCAGGTTGGGGTGGGTCACAAGGCACCATCCTGTCACCGGGGAAGGGGCAGATTTGCTTCTCTTGCACTGTACTGACGCCAATCATTCTGATTGAGAACACTAAATTCCAAGTTTTGTATATTTTAAATATCCAAGCAAGTAAATAACACAGTGAAATCCACACTGCAGCAAGGGTGGTACAAAGTGGAATCCTAACTGGCTCCAGAGGCAGAGCGGGTGGAATGAGCTTTGGACCTATTATTCCACATCAAGATCCTGTCTCACTGCATCTCACAGGAGCCTGCAGAGGCCTCCTGATGGCTCCGTGACAAAGCCAGAGTGTGGCCCAGCACGGTCCCTCACAGTTCTAGTTTCAGTCTGGGGCAGGGAGTGGGGCTGCCTGTTCCCTGCTTGATCTGCTCCTTCCACGTGCCTGAACCAGCCCTGTGCACCTTATCTTAATAGGATAGGACCCAACACAGCACAGCACAGCACAATACAAAACAACAACACGACACACAGCACACAATACAATACAGTACAACACAGTATAACACAGCACACAGCACAGCACAACACAACACACAGCACAATTTAACACAACACAGCACGACACCACACAGCACAATTTAACACAGCACACAGCACAATACAGCACAGCACAATATAACACAACACACAGCACAATATAACAACACACAGCACACAGCACAATACAGAACAGCACAATATAACACAACAGCACACAGCACAGCACAACACACAACACAACATACAGTACAACACATAGCACACAGCACAATACAGCACAGCACAATATAACACAACACACAGCACAATATAACAACACACAGCACACAGCACAATACAGCAAAGCACAATATAACAGCACACAGCACATAGCACAGCACAACACACAACACAATGTAACACAACACACAGCACACAGCACAACACATAGCACACAGCACAACAGCACAGCACAACACAACGCCACACACCGCACACAGCACAATACAGCACAGCACAATATAACACAACACACAGCACAACACAACACACAGCACAATATAACAACACACAGCACACAGCACAGCACAACACACGACACAACATACAGTACAACACAACACATAGCACACAGCATAAGACATCACAGCACAACACCACACACAGTGCAACACAACACAACACGCAGCACATAGCACAGCACAATACAAAACCGCACAGCACAACACACAACACACAGTACAACACAACACATAGCACACAACACAGCACAGCACAACACACAACATACAGCACAACACAGCATGTAGCACAACACAACAGACAGCACAGCACAGCACAACACACTACAACACAACAGAACAAAACAGCACAGCACAATACAACACAACATAGTGCAGCCATACAACAAAACAGCACAGCACAGCAGCACAACCTACAAGCATTCCCCGCCCACACCCTGTGCGAATGATGCAGCAGCTCTGGGAATTCAGAGCCGGCAAGCTCCAGGTCCCAGGTCCAGAGTTGACCTCACCCAGACCCCCAGGGCTTCCTCCCGCAGAAGCTCCCGCACCCTCCCCAGCTCTCCTGGCCCTGAGGAGGGGTCCACGCCCACGCCCCCCACACAGCAGGAGCAGCTGCTTATCTAGCTCCCTTTCTGTGTCTCAATCACCGCAACAGCCTCAGCTGGGCAATGACTGACGTTCTCGGTGTTCTGTGACACGGCCTCTGGGGTGCACGGTCCATCATGAGGACGCGCTGGCCCCCCACAGGGACAGAGGCACTCCCTGGGCCGGCCTTTCCCTGAGCTGGCTCTGGGATCCTTGCGTCTGCCCTGCTCTACTGAATTCAACTCCGTGAATATTTATTGCCCGTCTGCTATGTGCCCAGAGCTGTGCTGATGCTGGAAATCCAAACTGAAAGAATCTAGCCGTCGGAGAGGCCAGGTGATGGGAGTGGGCCTGCCTCCACCTGCCGTCTCCCCAGGAGCACCCGCTTCCTCAGGACACATCCCACGGAGGGCAGGCTGGTCCACCCAGCTGAGGACCTGCTGTGGTGAGGGTGCAGGGCCAGCATGCTGCCTTGGCCCTTATTTGGTTAAGTTTTGAAAAAAATCCTCAAGTGAACAAATCACCTTAAATTGTTATTGCAAATTTTCTACTTTTCTCAAACCTAATTTAATATCATCAGAACTGGTTCAAACTAAGTAAAAACATTATTCAAATTGGTACTGAGCTTTCAGTTTATAGACTGATTTAAAATGATCTATTTTGTGTCTATTATATCTTAATGCAATTGCATTTTTAAATTTGAGCTGTGATTTTAAATATAATTTTATGTTTCTGCAAATAGTTGCAAAAGGTGATATATTCATTTTCATATAATAAAGTGTTGGTTAAAACATTTCAAGAATTGTATATAATTCCCGAGTAAGTAAATAACTTGATTTGTTATCCAAATTTCACTCAGTATTTTAAAATTAAGAACATATTTAAAGCAGTTTGAAAAACTAAAATATATAACTTTTCTAAATAAACATTTTAAATTAAAAGAATTTTTAAAATTCTCTCATTTAAAATTAGTTTTTCTTACATGCTCTTCAAACAGAGAATGAGGTCTTCCACAACCATCTTAATCGGTGTCTGTGTCTATAAATACAGTGAATGCTGTCTTCATTATTAGCGGCAGTATGGTAACATCCGTAATGCCGGATTAAATGCTGTGTAGATAAAATACTGTTGATATGCAATAGCTTATTCTGTTTAGCCCCTTCTATTGGCATAACCCCTTCCTCTCAAAGAAATTTAAAGTATTTAATGTATCAGGCCTTTTTAACAAGGTCTTCCCATTTTACAGATGATACTACTGAGAAATTCAGTAGCTAGATAACGTATCATTATCATTATTATAGTTATGATCTATTAGACAAAAGCGATTCAGCCCTTTTGTGGTACTATTACATGGCCCTTCTCTGACCTTTCAAAGGCCCTTAAAACGACCCTCAATACCAAGAGTGTTTGGGCCCATATTGTATTCATAAGTATTGCAAGAGCCAGTCTACTTACATACAAATTAGTTTGTCACAATTAGAAATTGATAAGACACAATATATGACTTTGTTTAGTCCTTTTCATCATCCTGTCTTTAAAGCAAAAATGGATGTGTGGTTTCTGCTTCCTCTGTTCCCCCCAGCTGCTCTTCAAGAGGGTCAGGATGCATTTACAGGCAGCTAGCACAACCCATAGGAAAATGGAAATAGAATCAGTATATCAGTCTTTTCTATTAGGAAGATTCTAATAATCCAGCTCAAACAAAATTTTTTTCTTCTTCCACTAATTTAATTTTTTTCAAAAATCATCTAAATTGAACAATTAAGTGAGAGCACTTTATAAATAATAAATAGCTACTCAAATTTAAATGATCTACAGACAGCCTTAGTAGCTACTTACCATTAAAAAAAAAAAGCACCATCTCCTAACACAGATTTCCCAAGTGTCATCCAGGATCGGCATCAAAATCTCCCCAAGTGTGCCTAAGAAAGGGCAGACCCTTGAGGCCCGCTGGAACCCCAGAAGCAGCCTCCCAGCGGCACTGAGTCTGAGAACCTGAATTTGGAGCCAGCTCTCCCAGTGATCCCATGCACCTTGAAGCTGAAAGACTATTACCCTTGTAAACCTCTAAGTTTCCATCTTTGACCACCAAGACCAATCTGAAGCAATCATTCATTAAAAAACAAAGCAGTTATCATATCTACTCTGTTCAAATTTACATTGCAATCTGCATCTATTGATAAAGAACACCCAACGTGCAAGTCTCATAGGAAGACCACCTGAGGGAGAATTTATCGGAGCACCAGGAAGTCACCGGCTCCAGCCTGGGTTTACCTCCTCTGTGAAACCTTCCCTGGTTCTCACATACTGGGCAAGAGCACCCTGCTGAGCATCTGGCATGGGCCCGTGTCACACACCCATAACCACTGACATCATAGTGCCTGTGTGATCATCAGTCTCACCCACCAGATGGTGAGCCCGGTAGGGCTGATCTTCGCATCCTCAGCACATGGACACAGCCTGGACACATAGCATGTGCTCATACTCAACTTGAACACTTAATGGACTCGTAATAAACGCTTGTTCAACAGATGAAAGAATGAATGTCACAACTGTCAAGCAACTTTAAAGAGAAATCACGATTCATATGGATACACGGAAAGACTGTGGTTTGTATAGCTTCCATTGTTTCCTACCTAGGCCAAATCTGGCACTTAATGTCCCAGTCGTCCACTGGACGTGCCCTGAGCTGACTCGGGATCCTTGATGGAGAGCTTCCTATTTGCTGGGCACTGCCTGCACCTTAGATGATGCGTCCCTGTGAAGCTGGTTTTATAATTTCTGTTTTACATCTGAGGAAATGGACTCAGAAGTAAGGACATTTGCCCAAGGACACAGAGCTAATCTGTGACCAACATGATGACACTGAAAATGCAAACGGCCAGTTTTTACAAGGAGAAGCTTCATTCTTCAGTTCAATTTCTAACACAAAGAACTGGCTTCTGCTTCTCCATCTACCTGGACACTCACCACTGAAGTTCAGGCTTTTCCACTTACTGAAATTTCCCACAAGAGTTTGAATTACTTAAAGCACGAGGTTGCTAAATCCTTTCTGAGGTTAAAGTATGCTCACCTGGCTTTCCTTCTATTCTGTTACTTGGAACGAAAATGTAAGTTGACCTGTGCTTTGAATTTTTTCAGGTTGACCTTGACACTGCTAGTCTATCGTGTATAGGTTTTAGGTACCTGGAAGGCACCTCCGCCCTGGAAATTCCAGGACCCACCCTGTGAAATCCCAGGTCAGTTCCTTAGCTGCCTAAGGCTGTTTCTGCGTCTTAGGAGTGCGTAGGACTAGCACGGAGTGCTACTGCTGCCACCAAATATCATCTCTCGTTAGCATTTCCGGGGTGCTCGGAGAGAAAACAATGTCTGGGTGATGACTCTTGTCAGTCTCCCCATTGTCAAACCCCATCTCACGTTCCTCCACACTCACAATATTTCCCCATTGGGAACATGCCTGACATTGCAATTTCTCAAAACTGCAGCTCTGCAGTGAATGCCTAATTCCTGAAACTGCAAAATCTAACAAAAGCGGATTTTTTCCACTGATTTGACTGGCTGACTATTTCAAGGCTTTGCATGTGATGACCTGCTGCTCTCCACAAACAACGTCTTCAATGCACCCACATGGTTGCTCTGAAGTGGCCGAGGGCAATTACAGCCTCGCCAGCTGCCTACCGGGCATTGGGAATTACTCACAAGGTCCAGCGTTTCTCTCCCAGACGCGATTTCCCCACAAGTCACACTTAGCAACTTGCCAAGCAGCTGTGACTTGATTTTGAACCCAGAACCCATTTTCCACCAGTGCTCTATGTCACCCAGGGTGAGCTGCAGGCCGGTCACTCACTCAGAGCTGCTTGTTTTGTGTTGTTTTAAAAACTACTTTGTCCTCTGTTTGTGTTTTAGTGTTGGTGTTTCGTGTCGGCGGATGAAAAGTAATTTATACAAAAACATGGCAATCCTGTTCTTTTTATTTTTACTATCAGAATAGATAATCTTTTCCCGTCTTTGGATCTATCACTTGCTTGGGTTCTTCATGCGTTTTTCATGTTAAAACTCTTGCTGTTGTACTTTCAGCACAAATTTCCAGCTTGGTTGCTAAGGAAGATTAATTCATCTGCTTTCTTTCCTTGCCCCCTGACCTCCCCCTCCTCTTCACCCACACTCCGGTTTTCACTCCTTTCCCGCGGAGCCGCGGCTTTCCCTCCGCGATGAAAAACGCCACGCGCAACGCCCAGGAGCCGCAGCTCTGCCCGGGTGGAGAAGTCAGTCTAGTGATAAACAGCCTTGATATTTTATACCCCGATTCTGCGTCACGCACGCCCCCCAGAAACAGGTCGCGGGCTGCGAAGAAGCTCAGCTAAGGCGCAGATTCCTGGAGAGCCTGGGGACGCGGGGTCCGGGAGCGGAGCCAGGCCTTTCTGAGATTGTTTCTTATGGAAATTAAGAAAGAGTTTCTAAAACGGAGCCTCTGGGGCTGAGAGCGCGGGCAGCGTTCTCTCCAGTCCTCCCTCCAGCGGAGCAGCCGAAGCAGCCCCGGGCAATGGAAAAGGCAGGTGTTTACGGAGGAGATGGAGTCGGGGGAGGGCAGCCAGGCACGCCCTGCAGGCCCCAGGCCCGCACCCCGGGTCGCTAGTGCGCGGGCGCGCTCCCCCCACCCCCCTCCCAGGACGCCACGGGCCTGGGGCACTGCGGCCGCGTCCCCTCCCCCTCCCTGGTCCCCTCCCCCCATCGCCCGGGACCCGGCCGGGCCCTGCCTCCCCTCCCCCTCCCTCGCGCCCACTTGTTGCTGTCCAGCCCGAGATGTGCTCGTTCCGCCGGCTGAGTGTAAAAGGGTTTGACTTGCGGCTGACCCCGGGTCAGCACTTTCTCTCCGCTAATCCTGTTCTCCTTCTACACAAAACCCGCGGCCCCGTCCCTCGCATCAGTCATCTTAATCTCCACCCGCCCCCCACCGGCGGCTGACACCCCGCCTGGCCTCCAGGTCCCGGCTTGGACCCGAGGGAGATGGGCTCCCGGGACGCCCGGGGACCCCCACGCCCTCCCGCCCCGAGCCTGCAGGAACGCGGCCGAAGGAATGAGGGGCGAGTGGGGGGAGCACGAGCCGCCCCGACACCTGTCCCTCCCCGCCCCGACCCTCAGGCTGGGCCCCCAGGGGCCAGAGAGGGACTGAGAGGGGAGCCGCGCGTCGGCCTCGGCGAGGGAAGGACGGGGCGGCCGAGCTTCAGAGACAAAGAGAAGGCCGGGCCTCGCCGAGAGAGGCCGGTGGCGGAGACGCAGCTCAGGGCGGGAGTCGGAGGGCGGTGAAGGCGGCGTTGGGACTGGAGGGGAGGTGGTAGTGGATGTCGGGGGCTGGGAGGGAGGGCAGAGCCCGAAGGGCAGAGGCGCGGTGTGCCGGGCTCAGCAGGGCAGAGCCGGAGAAAGGGTGACTCTGAGAGGCGCAGGCGCCCCGGAGGCCCGAGAGCCTGAGGAGGCCCGGCCACCCCGCCCGGAGGGGACCCGTCAGGACCAGCAGCGGAACCCGCTCGGCTCCTCCGGGGACGGACAGAACGGGGTCCTGGCGGGCGCGCAGCTGGAGAGGAACGCCTGGGGAGGGAGAAAGGAGAGAGGGAGGGAGGGAACAGGCGAGGCAGGGAGGAAGCGGGAGGCGAGTGTTCGCCCTCAGATCCTGGGAGGTGGTCCCGAGGCCCGGCCCGGGGCGGGAGCGGAGGAAGGGTGAGGGGTCCCTGCGTCCCCCACCTCCCGGCTCGCGCCTCCACGCGCGCCCCCTCCCCGCCCTCGCTCGGTCCTGACACTGCCCTACCCCGCCGGACTCGGGGGGCACCCAGTCCCCCCTTCTCTCTACGGGGCCCGCACCCCGCTTACTCCTCCCCATCTGGCCAGGCCTTTCAATCTCGCCAATTAGGCTGGAAAGAGAGACCAGCCAAGGCCAAGTCTGCTTTCCACTTGCAGTTTCCAGGGACTCAGCCCCAGGGTTAAATTCTGCCGCCGACGCCTCTGGAGCCTCTGCCCCCGGGCACAGGCAGAGCGTGGGTGGGCGGAGGCGGGAGCGGGCCCAAGCCGGATGGGGTCCCGGGGGCGCTGGAGCCCGGGCCGGCCCGGAGCGCGCCTTCCGGGGACACAGGTCCCGGGACGGGTTTCTTGAATTAACCGGAATTTTCCGGAGACAGAAATCTGCGGTGCCGGGTCTTTGTCGGGAAATGAAACGCGGGAGCATGAGTGCCGTTCTCCCACACGCGTGATTTTAATAGACCTATCAGTCACGCTCCCGACGCGCATCTGCAGATCAGGCCGCTGTGCCAGAGTCTTCTTTCAAACTAATTCATCTAGTACGAGTGGGTTTCTCCGGGGAAGGGGGTGTCAAAATCTCAACAACAAAGGGGCCGAGGAGTTGAAAAACAAAACAAGGCTTAAAATAAACAAACCAAACAGAAAACCCTCAAGCGAACCCTCCTACCCCCGGTGTGGAGGGCAGGGCCGAGCGCAATGGCGGATTTACAAGTCACACCGTCGCCCCCCGCTCGAACTGCTGCAGACTTTCCCCAGGCCTCAAAGACTCCTGTCCGCCTTCTCTACATGGCTTGCAAACATAATTGGAGTAAGCGACAGAAGCACCACCCTGTGATTTGGGAAGTGAATGAAGTCGTCATATAATATAATAACTATCATCATACAGTATTTCCCTCCGCAAATACGAGGAGTGTGACCGTGGCCAAGCACTGCCTTCACAGTTGTCTCAGGGCCTGGTGTAATCTTTTCTCCACTAATTTTAATTGGAGAGACACTGCTGGAGGCGGGGAAAGGGGGATAGAATCTCAATCCTAAGATGAATCTCAGCTAATTTCTTTGCCCCCCAACCCTGTGATATTTTTTAATAAGTCATTTAAAAATTTCTATTTGCTTTTGTCCGTGCTGTTCTAATCCAAAACGAGGAAGGAAGATGGCTGGAGCACCTGGCATTGGCTATTTCACTGAGTGTGCATGAAGCACCTGCCTAATGCCAATCTGTAAGACCATCCTCCGGGGAGACACAGGCCGCTTGCCTGGCGTCCCGGGCGCACTAACTCAACTTTTCACAGTCTGTGGCTCTAAAGTGGGGCCCACATCCTCATGTTGAGCCAAGACCCACATGCCAACAACTGCACACAGAAACTCCAGGGTACACACAGGCAAACACGGGGGCCAGACTGAGGAGTGGGCACCGAAGAACCTCAGAGAGAGTCCTTTAAGTCTGTATATTTCAGAGAAAATCCTCAGGGTCCCAGTGAGTTAACAGAACAAGCATTATAGAATTTCCCAAAGCAACTCCCAGAGGGGATTGGGAAGGCCCTTTCCCAGACTAAGTCGTAATGCTGCTCAGCCATCCATGGGCACACAGACACTTCTAGAAACAACTGCTTCAGAAAGGATCAAATAGTTAAAAGAAAGAAAAATGAAGAAAAAGAAAAGGGGGCTTTTATTGTTAGAAAGCAGTGGACATCATTCTTGAATTTTTTTTGCAATCACTTTAACGAATGAGTGGTTTAAGCAAACTTATCAAAATGACTCCCCAAAATTACACGTCAATTGTCAGATTAGCATTATACTTAAAGCTATTCTCAAATGTAGGCTGAATTCAGTTCTCATTAAACTGATAGCATAGGCCCATTTTTGGATGGACTGTCCATACTCACTCCAGGACAATAAAAGGTGTTGAGAAAACGAGGGGGAAGCCTAAGGCTGCTGAAATCAACCTATTTCCATCAGGACTTAAAGTGGTTTTTTTTTTTCAAAAATATAATTTCATCTTAATGTGATTAATTTTTAAATGTATTTGCTACAGTATAACTTTTAAATGCAATATTTAATGCTGTCAGATTACTTGAAGACAAAGTTTTACAGAAAACTTTAAATTTCAGAAAAAAACTGCAATGTACCAATAAACACCTAGAAAAAAATATGATTAAAAAATTTAAAGCATCAAACAACCTCAAGATCTCGTCGAGAGTAATGAACAAGGCATTTTGCGTTCACGTCGGTTAGCAACTTGCATCCCAGTTCACGCAGGGGAGGGTGATGGTCGGTATTTCTCTGTGTGTATGAGAATCCAACACAATGATTTCGCCCGTTTTCCCAGGAGAAAGAAGCCAGAGGGAGGGGTAGCAGGTGGACAGAGGGGCTCGGCTGCAGCACATTTTGGTTCGGCGATTGTGTTTCCTGGAAACACACTTAGATACATTCTGCTCGAAATTTTAATTGCTGGGGAATTGGGAAACCGGTGACCTGCCCTGGTCTTTGTCCCGCATCTAAGGCCTGGTCCCGGGTCCCGCCATTGGGGTCTTCCCTTCCTCCTTTCTCCTCTGGACCAAACAGCGGCGCAGAAGCCCAGCCAGGTGGAAGGCGCCCCGCTTGCAGCAAGGTAACAAACGCGCAGCCACCCCAGCCGCCCGAGCAGAAGATACTTTTAATTATTTCTCGGCCCGTAGTAACACTTCAGTTCTACAAAATAACCTATAGGTTTTAACTTTCTTCTCTTCCATTGAGTAATGTTCCTTGAAAATCCTATTTCCCCCGCCCCATTCCCCGGGGTTCCCTTACTTTTAGTTCATACAGATGATTTCCCTTTCAGATTTCCTAATTGCATTTTGAACTCATAGAACATGCATATAAAAATAGCATGTTTCAAATTTATGGGGGAAATGGGCTTTCTCTGTTAAATTTATTGAGTCAAAACATTTTTGGGGGGCGGGTGTCTTTTTCCGTTTTTAGAAGAAAGGCTTTTTAGGAAACTATGTACATAATCTGACTTCTCCTCCCGGCATTGCAACGCCTAAAATAAAATTTTCACAATGCATTTACAAGAAATAATACAGAACCAAAAATAAAAATAAAAAAGGAAATGGTCAGATACAGAAAGTTTTACAAAACCCAGAATAGAACTCCGCCGCCTTAAGGAGGGGATGGTGGTGGTAATCTCTTTGTATAAATTAACAAACCAACCCAAAAGAGCGGTAACAACTACAAAAAACTTGTAAGTGCTTGGACCTGCCTTACTACATTTATAACAAATGCGACGACCTCCGCGTCGCTTGGGCTCAGGCTGTCGGCGCCGTCAGGAAGCGACGCAGGGGATAGTGAACGCGCCGGCCGGGATACAAAAGTTGGCTTCGCCTCTCGCCTCGTTTTGACTTTTTTGTCCCCTCGAGCAAAGAAAACGCTTTCCGCCTCCTCCGCGGGTGATAAATACTGTACAAAAAGTCTCAAGAAAACACCGAAGTTCAGTCTAAAACGCAAGTCTGGTGTCAGCGCCCAGCGGTCGCCCAGAGCTCCAGGAAAGATGAGCTGGCGGCACGCGCCACCGGGCGTTCGTCTCCAGTGTTTTCCTTTTGACCAGAGCCTGGAAACGTCTGTACAAAAGCCAGGCCACACCGGGGAGGGCCGCGAGCTGGGGAGTCGCCGCCCAGGGTCCCCGGCGTCCCTAGATGTGCGTCAGGGGCACCGTGCCGTTGACGCCCGCGCCCGCGCCCTGGTAGTGCTGCGGCAGCGAATGCAGCCGGCTCTGCGCCGCGGCCGCCGCCGGGTCGCCCCCCTCGCCCGCGGGCAAGTACATGCTGATCATTTCACGCAGGTCCCCGGGGCACGGCGCCCGCGAGTGCGCAGGGGCAGGTGGGCTGCCGCTAGGCTCCGACTTGACCAGCGAGCCCAGGGCGCCCAGGGCGCCCGACGACGCGGCCGCCGCCGCCGCCGCCGCCGCCACGGCCGAGTTCTGGTGCGCGCCGCCCGCGGCAGCGGCGGCGGCGGCCGCGGCGCCGTAGGGGAGGCCGCCGTAGCCCGAGGGCGACGCGCTCATGTAGCCCTGCGAGTTGGAGATGGGGCTGTACTGCAGCGCGCCCATGTCGTAGCGGTGCATGGGCTGCGGGTTGTGTGGATGCGCGTGCGGGTGGTGCGGGTGCGGGTGCGCGGGGTGCGCGTGCGGATGCGCGCCGCCAGCGCCCGGGTGCTGCCCGTAGGCCAGCTGCGCCTCCTGCATCATGGCCGCGGCCGCCGCCGCCGCCGCCACCGAGCCCGGGTAGGCGCCGTTGGCCCAGCCGTTGACGTGCGCGTAGCCGCCGCCCGCCGCGCCGCCCGGGCTCTCCAGGCGCTGGCCCACGGCCGCCGCGCCCACGCCCACACCCACGCCCATGGCCACGGCCGCGCCGCCGCCGCCCGCGCCAGCCGCCAGGAGCCCGCCGGCCAGCGAGTACTTGTCCTTCTTGAGCAGCGTCTTGGTCTTGCGGCGCGGCCGGTACTTGTAATCCGGGTGCTCCTTCATGTGCAGCGCGCGCAGCCGCTTGGCCTCGTCGATGAACGGCCGCTTCTCGGCCTCGGACATCACCTTCCACTCGGCGCCCAGGCGCTTGCTGATCTCCGAGTTGTGCATCTTGGGGTTCTCCTGGGCCATCTTGCGCCGCTGCCCGCGGGACCACACCATGAAGGCGTTCATGGGCCGCTTGACCCGGTCCTGGTTGGCCTTGGTGCCCCCGCCGCCGCCGCCGCCCCCGCCTCCGCCGCCGCCCGCCCCGGCGGGGCCCGAGAGGTTCGTGGGGGCCTGGGCGCCGCCGGGCGAGTGCAGGTCGGTCTCCATCATCATGCTGTACATCGGGGCGGCTGGCGGATTCACCGGCACCGCGAGGAGAGGGCCTGGCGCATAGACGGCCGGGTTGGGGGGTAGACAGAGAGGAGTTCGAACGGAGCGAGACGGGGGCGGGGGGGTCCTAGCAGAGAGAAGAATGGGTAGGGGTGGAGGCAACGACAACAAAAAGAGGCAGAAACACACGCACTCAGCGCCGCTTCGGCTCGCAGGTGTAAAGTTTCTCCCGGTGCACAAACCACTTGCCAAAGAGGCCGACAGTCGGGGTCGCAGTCCTCGCCGCCACCGCAGCCCAGGCGCCCTCGGCGGAGCGGTGCAAACAGGTGCAGTCGTGGCCAAGTTGCGGTTCCACTTTCGGGGCCAGGAGCCTTGCGCTGGGCCCGGCCAGGGGCGCGCTGTCTCCTCCTCGCCGGCCGCCGCCGCCACGCGCTGTCTCCTTCCTCCTGTGCTGGATCCTCAAGCGGCCTCCAACTCGGGGGCTGCAACTTCTAGCAGGGCGGCGCGCCGCGTGCGCTGGGCATGTGCGGTTCCCAGGTGCCCGGGGGGGCAACCAGGCGCCGAGGGGGGGGTGGAGGGGGGCCCGGAGGGGGCTATTACGGTGCAGCCAGGGAGGGGTCCGGGGACAGCGGGAGGAGCGCGGGCTCGCAGAGTGGGCCGGAGAGCCGGGGCCGCCGAGCCCGGGACGGGCTGCCCGCTGCCTGCCCGGGGCCGTGCGCTCGGAGCGGAGGCGCACGCGGGGCCGGCGGCGCGCGGGGCCCAGCAGCCATACGCCGGGCCCGGGCTGCCATTAAATGTGTGCGCCGCGGCCAATGGGAGCCGGCGGCGGCGGTGATTTGCATGGCGCGCTGGCAAGTGACGTGGGGAGGGAGTAGATACTCTGGGCGCGGGCGGCAGAGCGGGGAGGAGGGGAGGAAGGAGGGGGAGCAAAGCAGGAAGGAGGGGGGAGGAGGCCCGGGAGGGGGTGACAGCCACACCGCTTCCTGAGCGCGCGCGCGCGGCGGCGGCGGCGGCGGCGGCGGCGGCGGCGGCGAACCCCGAGCTCGCCCTCCTCGTCGCTCCCCGCCCGCGCGCTCCGAATGATTAATGATTGGGTTGAAAAACGAAGACTTAGGAAGAATCGTCAGGGGTTGGGAGGAGGAAACGCAGTCCTGGGCCAGTTTTACACGGGCGCGGTGGAGACCCAGCTTCTCCTCTGCCCCCGCCGGCCAACTGCGAGCCTGCAAGGAAGGGGAAAGTTGAGCGCGAGGCCGGCGCATCACCCTCAGCTCACCCGAGTGCTGAAAAGGAGGGGCGCTCCCATGGACGTAGGGGAGACCCTCCGAGGGCTCCTACAGGTTCTCCTGCAAGGATCAGGCGGCTCAGTAACCGCCCCCCCCACCCCGCCCCACATCTGTTCTCGGCCGCGGTGCGCAGCCAGTTCTCCGGTGCCCGCTATTGCAGCCAGGGCCTTCACAGACCAGGCCCCTCAATTCGGGTAAAGGGGGAGTATTTGTGTGCGCTTGGCTCCTTAGCCCCGTTTCGTATCAGCCCTAAACTTTTTTGGGGTGGGTCTTTTAATGAGCCTGGGGTCATAATCACGCACTCTTCCCAACCCAGGTCTTCTTCCTCTGGAAAAGGAATTTCTAGGAAGGTGGAACACAACAAGATCTATCTGGAATCTAGTTCCCAAACAACAGTTGAAAAAGTTTGTTGAATCTTAAAAGAATGATCTGGCCCACGCTTTTCTGGAGCGAGTCTCCCACGAGCTGGTTGCCTAAGAACTGAGAAAACTGCGTGAACTGCGCGGGGCCAACTAACCCGAATGAAAGGCGGGGCCTCGGGAGCGGGTCACAGGCGCGGGTCTGAATCCTGCGAAGGAAAGGCCCGGCTCCCGGAAAGATGAAGGCCTTCACCTGCGGTTATCTTTCTTAAACCTGAAAGTAGCTTTGATTTGGGAACATGCAAGAGATTGTCAAACCCAGTCTCAATTATCATAGCGCTCACACTACGGTTTCCACCAGACCGATCTGAAAGTGGTCCAAAGACTTCTTTGAGCCCAAGTATTCCTCCTCGGTTCTCACCGAGGCACCCTGAGATGAGAGTGCTTATGGAGATTGGTGGTGGGTAAAGTAGAGCCTTCACCGCATGTCACGTGTCTGCTTGTCTTGTAGCAGAAATATTCAGTAAGGATGATGATAACGGTAATAGAAGTAATAGGATGTTTGAGTCTGTGGGGCAGAGAACACGTGACACCTTTTTCTTTCTCTTAAAAAAAATTCTGAGGTTGTGAATTTCTTGACCCTGTTGCTTGTCCAAGGTAAAAGAATAATGCTTTATTTCCTCAATTGCTATGATTATTACTCTAGGGTTTATTATTATTATTATTGCAGGGCTGCCTCAGCGTGCAGTGCAACAGCAAATCGATCTCTCTGCAGATTAAACTGCTTTTATTCCAGGCCATTCAGCAATAGTAAATTCATCAAATAATATATAATTATATTAGAAAGGGAACATCATTTCATATTTATTTTTCACTAAATATCTAGGTTATAAACTGGGTTTCCAACTACCTTCTTATTTCACCGGTCGAGTTTGTTAAATCTTTTGATTTGTTCCATGCACTACCTACAAATATCAGTTACATTGTGAATGAACAAAAAAGGAGCAAGAATATTGTTTGGGAATGCTATAGACCCATTTTTTTTCTTTGATAATTTAGGAGGCAATGGGTGTGCAGTGAGATCCAGTGTGTTAGGGAAAGTCAGCAAGACTGAAATAAAGGAAATGGTTTACAAATTATAAACTATATTATCCACTTAGCAGTTGAAAGATTTCTTTCCTCTGCTTTTCAATTTAGAGTTTAAACTAAATAGCTTAAGACTCCCTGAAAATGCATTGTATGAATCAGGCTTGGCACATTATTTTCCATATCAATGGAGCGATTTATTTTATAAACACCCTGCACTCCCGTGTGCTTTGCAGGAATGCTTTATGCTTTGGGGAACTTGGATAGCTGAGTTTGAAACAGTCTAGTTTATTTCTACCATAGTCCTGAAAATTGTTTCCAAATACGATGTTACCCTTGTTTTTCAGAGCATCTAAATAGGAGGAAAATGGTTTAGCGTCCTATGAAATCACACTAGTGCTCGACGTTCAGGGTGCTCTCCATAAGCCCTCTTTAGTGACGAGATGTTCCCTAGGCCCAGGCGGGTCACACACTATGGGTGACCACCTGCATAAGTATTAAACCAAAGCTGCAGGTGGAACTTGTTGCCAAGTGAGAAATGATTGGCAGCAGCAGGCAGTGCCAATTAGGCAGCACAGGGCACTGCATGCCAGACCTCTGTGCCTTCCTTCCTGGCATGAGGATTGAAGAGCATCATATTAACTCCTGCTGGCAAGCGATGGCTTCTGGAAGCCTCAATTTCTTGCTCCTTCTAACCTCTTTCCTCAGTGACTCTTTAAAAAAGCAGAGCCAGTCCAAAACCAGTTTGAAACGCACCTCCTTCTCCCTTCCACCTCCAGCCAGGTTGGCAGGGACCTCCTTCAAACTCAGTATTTTCCCAAAGGTGGGACTCCTGAAGATTTGAACACTGATTTCCCTATTCCCAAGTAATATCATAGAAAGTCTGGACCCTCAAGCAAAGGGTTACTCTCACTGTTGATTGACCAAATTTGCTTTTTTGGCAACTCAGAAACTTCATTGTGCATCTTTGCTCAAAATGCCAAAGTGAAGATCAACTTAGAAATGTGGATAAATAAAGATACTTTCTATTGTATGTGACCTGTGGTCATAATCTTCAAAGACAATCCAGAACCAAACTATCTTTAGAAGTCACACACACACACACACCCGCCTATATGTAAGTGGTAGATTAGGCCATTATGCAAGAACCCTCAACTTTCAGTGTTGGACTTCAACACCATTAGCCTAAACTATCTATATGGAGTAATGAACACTTTTAGCTTTTGCCCCCCCGACCCCCCCCCCGCAAGAAAGAGAGCTTGAGGCATCTAGAAATGGATTGCTGTGCCCAGTGTCAGTCCCAAGCCCCAGGCAAAGAGCTAGGAGTTCTGGAGGACAGTGAAAGAAGACAGAAACCCTGCCCTGTCTTTCGTGGTCCTGGTGAAGCCGACCTGTCCTGCTGACACTCTCCAGGGTCATCTGGCCACAACCGGTTGCCCTCCTCGATTCAGCTCCTGCGGCTTCTGGGGGCCGGTTGGAGGGCGGAGGCCACGTGTAGGCGACTCCCCCGACCTCCGAGGGGCTCAGGCTTCTGGGCTCTGGTGTCGCCCCAGAGGGCCGAGGCCACACTTAAAGGAGGCAGATGAAGAGGAAGCCACCGGTTTCCAGGCGGAGCTTTTGAAAGAGAAAAGAGTAGTCGGAAGGAGGAGAGGAGAAGGCGGAGGCGAAGAAAGGGCGGGAGAGAGAAGAAGAAAGAGCCATTCAAGTTGGAAGAGGCCTTCGAGGCCCTCTCTGCCTACAGGAGGCGCGGGGCGAGGGCGGGGAGCGCGTCGGGGGCACCGCGCGGGGGCGGGCGGAGGTGTGGAGGACACAACAGCGGGAGGGCGGCGGACGGAGAAGGCCGGGTTTCCTCCCGCGCGGAGCCACGGGGGGCGAAAAGGCAGCTGGCCCAGCCGCGCGGCTCTGGCCTGAGGCCCCGCGGTGCGTCTGCGCTGGCCGTTCCGTGGCGCGCGCCGCGATCGCCGTCTGCTGGCCGCTGCCGCCCTCGCCGAGACTCCAGGGCTCTCCGTTCTCTGACGCCTCGGCGCCTCTCACCCTCTCTGGCAGCCAGAGGCCTTGTTCGAGGGCCTGGAGCGCGCGTTCGGGGGACTGCGCTCCAGGGCGCGCGGGTGATGGCCAGGGAGCTCTTGAGGAGCGTTCCTCTCTCTCGGGTCCCTGGTTCCATCATCTGCGCCCTGGCTAACTTGGTTCTACTGTTACCAAAGAAAGCCAGAGAAGCCGAAGTAGCACAGAAGGCTCTGTAGGTGGTGGTTTGGTTTGTTTTTTAAGGAGGGAAAAAAAAAAGCAAAAAAAAAAAAAAAAAAGCCTAGGGAAAGGGGGTATGTGGAAGAAGAACGGAAAGAGAGCCCAGGCCGTCAGGGAGAGCAGCAGAGCAGACCTTTCCAGGCGCTCTCAGCTGCGGGCGCAATGTTCTCTCCTGAGCCTGACGAGGCGTCCTGGTTTGGAGGTCGTTCTTGTAGCGTCTGTGGGAGAAGGGTCAAGAAACCCCTTTTTCTCAAAAGCGACTCAGGCTTTCTTTCGGGTGATTCGTGTGGAGAGCTGCACATTCACAATCGAAGAGCAAACAACTGTGTGTGTGTGTGTGTGTGTGTGTGCGCGCGCGCGCGCGTTCTGTGTGCCTCCGAGCTCTCTGGGTGAAAGCATTTGGAGAAGCTCTGGGAGCTTTGGAGTAGGGGCTCACCCTGTGAGCAGTACTCACACATATAATTCAAATTTCACAGCTGACCTGCTCTGAAAACCTCAATCAGCTTCTAATTGAAGGGAAAACAAATATTGCTTCCCTACAGCAGAGCTAACGATTTAATCATTATATCAGACATTATAGCTTTTAATTAGGCTAATGCTGATACTGTATGGAAAGAGATAATTCAACACAGTTCTTGATGAATTCTGTAATTGGGTTAACGGCAGAGCAGTTGGGGGAGAGACGTCAATATTCAAGCTGCGTCTGTAGCCACCAGGTTTATGAATGAAAGAGGAGACAAGGGGAGGAAAAAGGCTGGAACCAGAGCGGGGCATTGCGCCCTCCGCCCCACGGAGCTATGGGCGGCTCTGGAGAGAGGCGGCGGGAGACGCGAGGGTGCCAGGCCTTCAGGGCCTCGCCGCCAAGCGCAAGCTCCTCCCGCTGCTCGGCCTGCCCGGCCCTTCTTTTGTGCGAAACTTTCCGAGAAGAGTTTATGCCGGGCCTACACGTCCTGTAAGCCCTGGAGCGAGAGTATCTCTGCGCCGTTCCCACCCAGCCCAACGGGCGCAGCTGTAGGGCGCAGTTCTGTCGCGTGGCTCTTAAAAGACACGAGCTCTCCCTGGGCTTCCACCCCTCGCCAGCTCCGAGTGCCACCCGGACCGGCACAGCGCCCCTGGCTGAGGACAGCCCTAGTCGGTCCCCAGCGCTGTGGGCGCGGTGGGTGCTGTGGGAGCGGTGGGCGCGCCGAGCGCTGGGAGCCTCTGGGCACCACAGGCTGCCCCCACTCTCGAGCTCAAAGTGATGATTGCGGGGTCGGCGGGAAACAGTGCTTCGAGGGGGCGCCCGGCCTACTGCCCAGAGGCCTGGCCCGATGGCCTAGGCTGAGCCGGCGTCCCTTCCTCTCCTGCCGCTAAGGGTCCTGGAAAAGAAGGAGGAAGCAAAAGGCGGTTCGCACTCGCCTGCAGGAAGTCAGTTGTGCGAGGGGGCAACGGTGACCCCTCCTCTCACTCCCCCATCTCGTCGTGCTACGTAGGGCCTGGGCCACAGGCAGTTTCGGGGTCCCCCGGGAGCAGCGCTGGGCGGGCTGCGTTGTCCAGCCTCTGGCTTTGCGCGGCGCGTGCACGCCCAGTGCGGCTGCCGGCTGGGAGCGTTCCCCTCCCTCTTCTGCTGCCCAGATTTCTAGAACCCGTGAAAGTTATGCCCAAGTGAGTGAAGAGGCGGAGCTGAGACTGGACCCTGCCTGAGGAGATGGTTCTCCAGCCTTGGATTTTGAGGAGAAAATGCCGGCGCCTTTCAAATTTGGTCAGGTTCTTTAGAGGAGCCGCCTAAGTCGTGCCTTCCGCAGTTTTAACCCAAATGGTTTCAGGGTGTGATTTTTTGCGCACTTTTTATACTTCCGCATCCCCCTTTTAAATTTTTGCTCTTACCCTTTGGTTTAACCACGTCAGCGCAATATTTTCCTTCAAGATAAACATATCGTTTTGTGATTCAGCCTTGTCTTATTTTGTCAGTAATTATGGCAAAATTAAATGGGTCACTGCTAAAGTTTCATTTACACAAACCCCCCGTAATTAACAGTGTGAATACACCTTTTTACGTTGTACAAAAGTTGTAATTTTCTAACGCATGTTGTTTTTTATTGACGGGGAATGCTTGTGTTCGATGCCATCCCGAGCACACAAAGCGCCTCCTCTGAGCACTAGGTGTGTTTTGTTTCTGTAATAGTGTAAAAAGCCGGCACAAGATCACACTTTTCTGAATCTGGGGCAGCTTCATAACCACTCCATTAAAAACTGCCGATTATACACGTCCAGGAGTGTGGGACATCTGATTAAACTGGGAAAGCAGAACATTCTGGGAAGAAACAAACCGGTCTGGCAGGTTACAGACACCCCCCCACCCTCTGCTCCCCAGAGTGTGGAGTATGGAGGAGCAGGTGAGATCTGACATTCTAGGGCTGCTGTGGTTTCACTCTGAATGATGGAGAACAGCGTTTCAGGCAGTGCTGCGCCCCGCTCAGTCTCAGCGAGCCAGTGCCCAGGGGCTGTGCAATCCGCCGCCGCAGCAGCTACCAGTCAACAGGCACTTCCTCCATCCTCTCTCATTAGCCCTCAGATGGAAAAGACATCACTCACAAGAGGAGACAAGTCATAGGGAATTTCTATATGAAAAGAAATAAAGTGACATCAGAGATGCTTTTTCTTACAGGCCATCCCTGTTATTGCAAATTAGATTAGCTACACAGGCTTCAATATAAACATGACACGAGGTTCACACGAGTGAAAGCACCATCTACTCCAATCTCTGCTTTCATCGAAGCATCTCACATAAATTACGTCTTGTCCTTTAATACACTTTTCAATGCGATTAAAACATCACGTTGACACAATTTCAAGCCCTTTCAGTCGCATGAGTTGCTTACTTCAGAAAACAGCCAACAGGGAGAGTGGTTCTGTTTAAATCTTCAGGCTGTGGGATGGGGCTTTAATGCAGCGGCACTGCCCTGCGCGCTGAGCTAATAGAGGGCCTCTTGGCCCCATTTGAATGCCATTTATCTTACCTCGAAGAGACAGAAACCAGCTGTCCTGTGAGCGGAAATCAGATTTCCCTAGGTTGGGTGGAGGCCTGTGACTACCTGGGTCTCTTTGGAAAGCACATTTGTATCATATAGGGCAGCATCCTTCTGACAGGGGGAACGGGCATGGCCTGTGCTGACCCTGAAAGGGTGGGATACCCCGAAGGACAGGACACTAGCTTTGGGGAGAGAGTGCCACCTAAATGAGATAGATGAAGGTTTGACAGATCAGGCAGAGATAGAGCCCTATTTTGGATGGTGTTTGACCCTAAATCTCAACTTAGGGGCAGTGAGAAAAAGTGGGCAAACATACTGAGTTTTCTGCCAAACCAGCTAAAAGGAGATTTGCACTTCTTCTTGCTCCAGAAACATGCCACTCTGGCTCCTCAGGGGCCACCTGTCCCTTTACCGACTGACTACTGCTGAACTGGCTCCCATGGTTCTGGGGAGTGGAGGAGCCCCACCCAGACATCAGGCAGCAGTGGAGGGCTGCGTGGGTTTCAGGGTAGGGGTTCTATGCATATTCTTGATTTTCAGCTATTTACAATTGTGCTCAACGCTCAGAACACATAGGCGGATTTGCTTCTGGAGTAGAGGCTGGTTACAGCCCCCCTTCTCAGGTGTATCCTCTGCCATCAGGCAGGTAGGCGCAGGAACCCGCCACCTGGAGCCTCTTCCCTCAGACCCAGCACAGCCAGAGCAAGGTTCCAGGGGTCTTCTCTTTCCTTGCAGGGAGGGAGACCAGGACCAGCAAGTCCAGCGGCCCAGGTGCCAGTCCCCTCCCTTCCATCCCCATCTCTTTCCCTCTGCTT
Organism: Lagothrix lagotricha; assembly: GCA_963574225.1. Classification (NCBI taxonomy): domain Eukaryota; kingdom Metazoa; phylum Chordata; class Mammalia; order Primates; family Atelidae; genus Lagothrix; species Lagothrix lagotricha. Next base: position 35,129 of record CAUYNB010049156.1, on the reverse strand, counting down.
CCACCGCAGCCTCCCACACCACTCTGATATTTGGCTCCATCCATTCCCATGGCAGTGAAAAGATCCCAGCACTAGGCCATCTGAAGGCTCTCTGTTCATCCTCACAGGTACGCATGCCATCCCCTGTATGCCGGCCTGCTCCAGCCCTGCCAACTGGCCTGCGTGGCATCCGGGAGAGGCGCTACCAGGGGAGGAAGCCTGGTAGACGCCAGGGGATGTGGGTGGGGATGGAATTGCTTTCCTCCTGGATTTTCATCTAACCACCCTTCCACACCATGCGTAGCTCCTCGGGGGACACCCGCCAGTCGTTGGGGGCTTCCCATTGTGCAGGCATTCTCTGCACGAGGCCCTAGGGGCAGGGGAGGAGGCCGGGGTAACAGGACATCAGCGCTGAGTAGGGGCCAGAGCAGGACTCCTCTCTCCACCCCAGCGGGAGGGAAAAGCTGCCCTCCCAGCCGCTTGGGCAGCCCCACTCTCCGCCGCTGCGGTGACAGGGGCTTTTGGGGGTCTTCTGCACCCACTGGGGTACCATCAGGGTAATTCCCCCAACCCCGCCTTCCACAAAAGAGCTTCCAGAACGCAGGCCCCACAGCACTCCAGGAAATCGATGCCATGAAGCGAGCTTTTAATGGGTTAGTTGACTGGCGGCCGCTATCGCGTTCAAACACCTGTTTCCTGCCAGGGGAGGCGGCCAGCCGGGTCCCTGCGCGGGTCGATGACTGCCAGGCCTGCCCCGCCCTGCCCATCGACTCCAGCACTAGCCACCGCCGAAAATCCATTTCACGTTAGAAACTTCCTGACCTTTCCCCTCCACGGGAGGCTCAACTCGCGGAAAGAGGGGGCGGAGGGAGGCGGCTCCGCGGCGCTGGTGGGGGAGACTCCCGGCTGCGCCCACTGAGAACCTAGGCACGCGCGGTGCTGCAAGAGGAGGCGAAGCAGGTGCGATTTCGCTGGAGGAGGGAGGACGCGCGCACGGAGCTCTGCGCCCGCGCGGGGTTCACCCCTCCTAGGGCGGCCGGCTGGGATCCAACCATGGGACGCCCTCCCTTGGGCGCTCGGATCCCACCTCGGGGCGGTAGGACTGAGGCATTGGCCGCGCTGGTGGGGCTCGCGGGCGGATACTGGGAGCTCTGCCAGTCCAGGGCTTGCGGCTCATTGATTTTTTTTTTTTTGGTAGCAGAATTAATACCGTCAAGCCCGTCGGTCAGTCACAGTTAAATTGATTCTTTGCCCCAAACACCTCTCACTAATGGCACACGCATCAACATGTTAATTTTTAAAAAGCAATTTCAGCCGGCGGATTTAGTTCTCCGCGCCGCCGGGTGTGCACCACGGAGAGCGCAGCCTGGCGCTGCCGAACGCGGGGGTGGGAGAGCCGCGAGGAGCGGGGAGGAGGCGCGGAGCTGAGGCAGACGCGAACCTCTCCCCCAAATCCACAGGCTCGACCTCCCTCCTCCTCCCCAAAAATGGCGACCCAGAGAGAAACAGTCTGGGTCCATTGGGCGGCGGCCAATCCCAAAAGCCAAGGATCGGGGGAGGAGTGAACGCACAGATAAGAAAATGACAAATGTGCCCCGCGGCGAGTCCGCTAGCTGTGGCCACCACGTCTACCCACCTGTTCTTCCCCAGGGCCACAAAGCTGCGGAGACACCCCATACTCCACGGAAAGTCACCGTGGAGACACCGCACCCCCTCTCCCGAGAGCCTTTACCGCCCGACTCCCCAGTCCTGGGCGGGCTGAAGCCCCCGAGCAAGTTCGAGACACACTTACAGTTAGTTCCTCCTCCAGCTCCAGTGGGTCCCCAGGGCGGGTCCGGCACGGCCGCGCCCCTAACGCTCTGCCCGCGGGCACCTCCAGGAGCAGTCGAGTCCGGGTGGCCAGCCGGCTCTGCGTGCCCAGCGCGCAGCAGATCCCGGCCCCAGGCCCGGCCCGGCTCCCGGCAGCCCCGTAGCCGCAAGCGCCACGCGCACGCACACTCACATGCGCACACTCACACGCGCACCCGGCTCGCACACTCACTCGCACACGCGCCTCTCTCCTCGTCGCGCGCGCGCACACACACACTGCAGGCGAGAGAGACAAGAAAATGAAATTTATTATTGATAGAAAAGACTTTAAAGACAATTTCAAGTTATTGTTTCTCTCTGGAAAAAGGAGATCCCTCCACATAATGAAACGCTTTTGTGTGGCGAGGAACAATACCAAACAAGTCTTCTAATAAATAGCCACTTTTTTGTTCCTAGTCGACAGTGAATAGAATCGAGCAGTTGGTTCGCGAGCAGCTGGGACGCCGTTTTGAGCTGGGAGGTGGAGCCGCGTCTCCCGTCCTCCGCGCGCCGCTCCCCAGTCCCCTCTCCCCTGCGTCCCCTCCTGCTCCCCGCTCCTCTCCCCATTCGCTCGCTCTCGCCTCCCGCCGCGGACCCTCCGCCCGCGCCCGTGCCCGCGCCCCCGCCCCCGCGCCCAGGCCGGGCCTGCGGGATTCCGGCCAGGCCACTGCAGGGACCGGGGCACCCCTCCTGGCCCCTTGTGCCTCCTTCCCGAGGGACTCAGAATTCACCCCCGCCCCCCCAAAAAAACTGTTGTCAATTCAGTCATCACGGACGGCTGCCGATTTTCGCCCGGAACTACTACCTCGGCCTTTTCTAACCCCTGGGTGGGAGGATGTCACCCCCCCTCCGGTCCCGAGTCCACTCCTTGGGTTTTCTGCGCCGAACCCCCACTGCCACCCACGCCACGTCCCCGCGCCGGGCTCTCTCCTCCCGCGGACAGCGCCTCAGCTTTGTTGGCTCGCAGCGGGGACACCGTGGCCCTGGGCGCCGCCGCGCCAGGCCTTCCCCGGTAGCAGCTCGGGGTTTTTTGTTTGTTTTTTGTTTTTCCTTTTTTTCATATTGCTCTGCGATGCGCTCCTGAATTCGCTCCCATCCCCACACTAGTGCCCTCACGACTAACGGCAGTTGCTGAAAGCAGCAGTGTCCAAGGATTAGTGTTGTGGACACAAAGCTCTCCAGGTAAACGTCCCTCAAGGCCAGGCGGCCCGGCATTCCAGGCGCGAACTGAGGGAGGGGAGGCCCGCGGGGCTGTGTCGGGCTCCGGGGTGCGGGCCACCCCCGCCTGGGGCGCGCTGTCACTCCCTTTGCAGACGGAGCCCGGGCCTCGCCTCGGAGGACCGAGCTGCCTGCCCTCCCTAGAGCGGGGCTCGATCACGCGGAGCCGAAGGCGGAGGAGGAAATGTGTGGTGCGAGACGCCTGGGCTGGAGCCACACTTGATTCTCGGGGTCCGGGTCTCTGTCTCCACTCTCCCACTCTGCCTCCTCCCCCACAGTGGAGTGAAGCTGTCAGCACTTCGGACTCCACACCATCACCCTGGAGGCTCCTTGCAAATGTATCACAAGCAAACTAACTGCTTTTTTGAAAATGATGACCCCACGTTTGCCCAGAGGATTTGTGACCCCCTCCCACCCAAGGAAATATGTTTACCAACATTAAAAAAAAGAAAAAAGGAAGCCCAAGTCCAGCAGAGTTGAAGACAGTAAGCGCGTGCCAGCTCTCAGTGTCGGTGCGGAGTGCGCACAGCTCTCCCGGACAAACGCAGGCTAATTTTTTTTCCATTGTCAGCAGCTGCAGTTTGCAGGAGATCCTTGTCTGTCTGGCTCTAATCTCGGAGACAAAAACCCCACATGACTTCACTCAATGGATCTTAATCTAGAGAAACACTGTGTCATTTGCAAATTATTTCTTAATCGGACTAAGCTATTTAGAAGTGCGAGTGGAGGAGTGAGTGTTTTGGAAGCCGCCGGAGTTCAGATGCTGACTAGGAACACTATTCCTAGCAGCCCCGCTTTCCCCCAAAGGCACGTTGTTCTAAGTGTCAAAAGCAAAACCAAGCAAGTACCTTTCTTTACTTGGGGATTAATTTTTTTGAATTTACTTTTGAGAAACTGTATTCCCTTGAAGTTTAAGACAATTTAGTTCAGTCCTCCAAGATGCTGATGACAAGAGGAAGAGTCGGTTCTTGACATCTTTAAAAAACCGGGTTTGTGCAGGAATTTCGTGGCGAGAAGCGCAGAGACGCGTTGGAATTGGACCCATTCCAGCAGGCTCCTTGAAAGCTTTTTTCCTTTTGTATGGAAAATGGAAACATTTTGGAATCCGGATTTAAAACTTTGACTTATATTTTACATGTTAAGTCGCTGAAAGATTGGGTACAACACTGCATAAACCTTCAAAACCTGCAAATATTTGAATGGTTTTTGTAAGCGGAGCAGCTGCCAGTCAGCTGGCTTTGACAGGCTGCCACAATTTTGTCACTTAATAGCGGGTGTTAGGCTAAGTGCAAAACACTCTGGCAAACAGATGTCAAACCCATATCAATGGGGGTTGTGAAATGGAGTTTTAACCCATATCGAGGTCTCGCGCGCGGAGCCAGTGTGTACACCGCGCAGCGCAGGCGAGCGCTCCTGAACGTCGTGGCCTTGCCCGCGGCCCTGAAATTCTGTAACAACGAGGCTGCGCCTCTCCCGCCCAGGCAAAGGAGAAGCAGGGCCGAGGGGCCTGGCAGGGCGTGGGGCGTGGACCCGCGTAGCCGCCGCCAGCCCCACTGCGTCCAGACCCGCTTCGCCCGCAGAAGGCGGCGGCTCTCTGCTCAGGTTGGGGCGCAGCGGCAGGCCCCAAGCGCGGCCCCGGCCTCCCTCCTCCCGGCTCGTTGTGGGCGTTGCCCCCCCAGCCCCGGGACTCCTCTCCCCGGTCCTCAGAACTCGGCCCCCAGCAGCGAGCCTCTCCTGCGGCCTCAGTGGTGAGAAGGCGGAGGCGACAGATCAAGAGAGCCGCAGTCGGAGCGAAGCCGGCGTCCACGGCCGAGGTCACCCAGGTGTCTGCGGCCGCGCCAGGCCCCGGCGAGGCCCAGAGTCAAGTGCAGAGCGCGGCGGGCACCGGCGCTTATTCCCTTCTGCGCGGCCGGCCGTCTGGGTCGAAACTGGTTTTTCCTCGTGGTTTGCAGGAGGAAACGGCCCAGGAGCGCGGGGTCCGTGCGCGGCGAGGGGGGGGTGGGCGGAGGCTCGGAAGCTCGTCTCCTTTGTTTTGGCACCGGAGGCGGGCCCCGGGGGCACTCCCTCCCTCCTTCTCCCAGGCAGGGGTCCTCCCCAAAGGCCCGATCTGCCCCTCTCTCCCGAACGGCTGGAACTCTTCTGGGTGGCGGCGTCCAGATATGACCCCCAACCCCCTGCGGCTCGCGGGACCCTGCGGCCTTTGTGTTTCTCGGGCTAAGGCTGAACGCCTGGGCGTGGTTGCTGAGTGAGTCCCGCACATTCTGCTCTGCCGGCAAACCAGTGCCACGGGGATTATTCTGCACGAAGAATATCTGTTCACTCACTCAGAGCTTCCGTGATCCTTGAAATGTCTTCCCAAATTTTCATCTCTTGACGCTGTTTAACTCCTACACAAACTGCACACTGAACAGGAGCGCACCCATGACTTTAATGCCGCATCACAGCAGATCATTGCTGGTTTTCGATTTTGACAGTGGGGATTGCATTTGACTTAGTGCCTAACTCACACTTCTCTTTTTCTCTGAATAACCATCATGCCAACTCTTCATTTTGGGACTTAAACTTGCGGCTGGAAGGCCAAAATGAAACTTTGGATTTTACTACAAATTGTGACGAAAGGCAAATTTGTCCTTATGTAGATTAAAAGAATTCCCAGAGCTTTCTCTTGAGCACAGCGACTGCATTCTGCATGACATATTCCTTCATGATAGGTATTTTGCAATTGATTATGAATCCTTAGGCGAGTATCCACTTTATAATGAACAGCAGTCAAAACACTAATTTTAACTTGCCTTACTATAAGCTCAGCCTGAGACCGTTTGTGTGTCCCATGAATGCACACACAGTTAATAAGTACTTATTTGTTTCTTATAATAAGAAATAACATGTTTATTTGTGTCTTATATTTGTATTGATGGAATACAATCAAAGCATAATTTAATGCCCTCCAAAACCCTCTTAAAAATACACAGAACAAATATTCTACTGGGGGGGGGTCATTGTAAAAATAACTAAAGCTTCTCTGTACCATTTATTTTAATTATATTTTAACAGAAAACCAGATGTTTAAAAGCAGTTTCCACAGGTCTACGGGATTAATTAATTCTAGATGTACAGAAATGTATTTTCAACTTCTGATTAAGTTCACTGTTTTCACACGTGAATTCCACTTGGTCTTCTCCCGAGGTGCGTGTGGGGCTCAGGAAGGTGGGAGTTGACTGGGACAGGTGTCAACGCCAGCAAGCATCCCTGCTGGGGTGTGTGCAGTGCACTGGATGTCTGATTTGAGCTGTGAGGTGGAACTGGGCCTAGGTCTTCTGAGGAAGTGGCAGGGAACACTGGCTCAGGGCAGATGTGCAGTGTAGATGTGGCAGAGGAACCGGGGATTTGCTGTGTTGAATTGTGAGTTGCAGCGCTGCAGTCCCGGGAGGGACAGGCCTCGTGGTGGGGGAGCTTGAAGGAGCATGCAGGTAGAAGGATGAGGCTCTCATTCAGTGATTCCAGGGGTGAAATAACTTTCTGAAATCAGCATTTGCCATGGAGGGTTTTGTTTTTGTTTGTTTGAAATCAGCTAAAGCCGATTATGACCTTCACATTCAGACACGATTTGTTTATCAGCACCCAGGGCAGTGGCTTTCACATTGTTGGAATTGGCTTCATCAAAAAAAAGAATTCCATAACTTGAGGTTCTACGCACCCATTCTTTATTAGAGGCAGTAATTTCACTATCGTGGTAATATTTTTGTATGCAGTTTAGCCAAGGACTTAAGCTGAACTGACTGGTGAGCCGTAAAATAATGAATTTCACTGGTTTGTTGAATTTCTGTACTTATGTTTAACTGAACACAAGCTTCCCTCTCACATTCCCCTGCCCTGTTCTTTTTTCTCAACACTCAACCTCTATAGTAAGCCAGATGCAATTAGAATGGAATGTACAAATTGCTGAATAGGAATACAATTGGCGTATCAAAATCTTCTCTGAATCAGAGCTGACCAGGGTCAATATTTCACTTTATTCCAGTCCTTGAACATAGAAGCACAGCTGCAATTATTGAAAGATTTCACCGAAGGGTTAGATATTGTCAATGGGGTGAGTTTGAGTAATTGTCCTTCAAAAGAGGAAGAGTATGCTGGTAAGTGTGTGTATAATATTGTAATAATATTATATGCTATACAAAATGAAAATTATCCATGTTGGGTAGGAATAAATGGCCTTCTCAGTCATTAATTAATTCACAGTAAAAGCAAATTCCATTTGAAAAGTTAAAACAATGGTAACATTTCTAGTATTTATTGACTATGCTAATTCATAGGGGATAGGCACATGAGTAGGTTTAGTCAGACTTTCCAGCCTTTAGGCAGCAGTCTTTGGAGGCAAGGTCACAGCTTCATGACCTGCAGTTGCCTGGAGCACTGGTTGGTGCCCAGCAGGTGTTCAGCTATCTGTTCATAAGCAAAGAGTTTGCCACATGGGCGCTAGCACAAGACAGTTCTGTGTTGGAGCCTGGATTTGTTCAGCTGTTTTGTGCTGTGTGTTCTTGGCCAAGTAACTTAGCTTCTCTGCTTCTCAATTTTCTAATTCATAGAGTGGAGATATTAAATTGTACGTGGTAAGATTACTGTGACTACTGAATAATGTCATGAATGTAAATGCCCCTGGACCTGGCACTCAAAACATCACTGGAAGACTCTCATTTTTTTCACTTGGTCTTCCTGGCAGACCAATTCACCTGGATTCCCTGGCAAAAAGGGTGGTGGAGAGAGTGTGGTCAGGCCAAGAAACACCTGATTTTCTTAGGGAAAATCCCCAGGGTGTGTCCAGTGTGGTGCGGGCTGTGCATCCAGCTTCGCCTCCTCGCTAGAGGTCTTTGCTGGCAGCCCCTCAGACTGTGGCCTACCTTGCCATTTCAGTGTTTTCTTCTGAGTGCTCCTTTCTCAGAACTCCTTAAACATCTACAGTCAATCACTCAAATTTGACAGTCTGTCATGTGCTGTCACATGTAACCCAACTGGCCTTTCATGGGAACAGCGGGCATATCTAAAAGTTTTATTGACTTTCCTCATAAAGGCTTATTTATGGAGCAAAATCAAAGTGTAATTGGAAAACACATTTCCTGTTTCATAGACTACAGGATTTGGAGGTCTTACCTCTTACTTGCTTGGGGAGTTTTAAAATTTTGGACCTTCATTCATTTCTTCATTTCTTCATTCATTCATTCATTTTCATTCATTCATTCATTCGTTTTAGAAATGTTTCCCAGTCTCCTCCACTGTGCCAGCACTGTCCTGGGCCTGGGGAGGTAAAGGTGATGAAAAGCAGATTCCATCTTCTCCTCACAGAATGTGGGCAAAGCCTCGCTGGTAGCATTTGGTGGGGCCTGCTGGTTGTTTTTCTGGGCTGGCCCCTCTCTGCCTTTCTCTGATGCTCTTTCTTTCCATCTGAGACACACTTCTTCTGAAAGCTTTTTTTTTTTGCTTTTGTTTTTATTTTTGGTGTGGAGTTTTTCCCCTTCTTTCCTGTTGGGTCTATGATCATGGAGCTCCAATAAAGATTACTTGGGAGAAAAAGTTGACGGAGTCTTTTTTTTTCCCCGCTGAATAATTCAGTCCACATTTTACTACACTGGTGCTCATTCAGCTCAATGTAGGCAAATGTCTGGGCATGACCCTGGCCAGGTGCTTCACTCTTTTAGAACCTCAATTTTCCAAGCTCAAAAATGAAGCAGCCAAACTCAATGGCTTCTGAATCCACATTTCAAATCTAACACTTCATGGTTCTAAAATTGAATAATGGAATATTTTGTCATGGTTTAGACCCCCAGAGTCTAATTTGTTGATCTGTGAAGTGGGTTCAAAAATCTGTTAGCCTCCCGGGAACATTAGTGTTCTGAGGGGAATTCAGAAGCTTCTAAACATGTCAAATGCTTATTATTATAGATAAGTTTTATTCTTTCCCAGGTCAATGGGGCAATAGGGTACACAGATGAGAGGGGGCCCGATCATAGCCCTGTTAAGACAGTGCTTCCTGCTAGTTACATTCTGCAGCTCTGGCAGAGTACTGGGTATTAGGAACTCAAAGAGTGATTTCCTAAAGAAAAAAAAGTGTAGTTTATACCAAAATGGAATAAACCCCCTTTTGAGTAACAACAATCTGCATAAATGCTTTAAGAAAGCCTATAATTATGATAAAAATGTTGCTCAAAGTTAAAATTATGAAGCAATCAAGATTTATAAACAGTCTCTCATCGACTTTTAATCATTCTTTCTTTTTTACATACAAACTGTACACAATATATGGTTGTCATATATCATGCTATACATTTTATTTTCAGTAATTTAGCTGAGCAAAATATATGTGAGGTGACATTGAGAAAGTAGGTTATATATGCACGTGATTATGGGAATGTAGCTGTTTCCAGTGTGCACGCACAGACACACGCACACACGCACACACATGCACACGCAGACATACGCACACACACACACACAGACACACATGCACACACACGCACACACGTGCACACACGCAGACATACATGCACACATACCTGCACACACACGCAGACACATGCACACACATACAGGCACACACATGCAGATGCACATACATGCACACACACCCGCACACACATGCACTCACGCAGACACGTATGCACACACATGTGCGTACACAGACATACATGCACACACGCAGACATACATGCACACATACACACGCACACATGCATGTGCACACAGACATACATGCACACACATGCACAGACACCCACATACACACACGCACATGTATGTGCACACACATGCACACACACGTGTGCACACAGTGATAGTTATGCATCGTTGTTGGTATCTTACACAGAAAAGATGCATGCTTTTACTGTATCAGAATCTCTTTAAAATTTTAATTAATATGGCTCCTTTTGCAAGAGTTTGGAAAAAGTATGACATGCATATGAGTATTAATTCCCTTTTGCCAAAAAAAATTTAATTACTGGATGACTGAGACAAAATTGACCAGACTGATCAGTATTTGTCTATACTGGGCAAAAATCACCTCAGTAGAGTGGCTGGAAATAAACAATATGGCGACCACGTGAAGGATTGACCTAAAATATGAGTTTGTAAGTGCTGTTTTTGGAACTTTCCGTTTAATGACTTTAAAACGTTTAGGCTTAAATTGAAGAGGTTAACATAAGGAGACACGGATAGGTTTATGTCAGGAATCCAAAAACAATTCTAGAAACAGTTTCAGTAATTGTGTGAGGCTGGTCCCTTGCACCCGGAGCCCCTTTCCTGCAGGCCATCCTTGTCTGCTGCTCTTAATCCCTAATGCCAACTTCACATTTGTCATGACACCCTCTAGTGTACCAGCCCAATCCACCTAATTCTCTCTTCTTCACTCGGTCAGTCCTAGCTACATAAAATTCAACATATTAGAGGGCAAAGAACTAACTCATAGGTTTAAGATGATTTTCTAGGTAAGATTTTATCATCTGAAGATTTGAAAGAGAAAGATTAACTATTGAAACTCTATTGCCTCAACAAATAGTGACCTAGGACACATTGATTCTCCTCAGGCAAAGGGCCTCAGCTGGTTCTGTGTTCTCTCAAAGGCCTCTTTATTCCTTCTCTCCCGAAGACTCAGCCATGACAGATGTATCAGCACCTGCTAGAATTTTGGCACCTACTTATAAGAATACCTTTCTGAACTTGATCTTTTTGCCGGAAACATCTCCATGGGATTCCATTTCGCCACAGGTGCAACCTCAGATCTTTGAGGGTCTGCTGCCTTTCCAGCCTCATCTTTAGCTTCTGCCTCCAGCCCAAGGACTCTCTGTTCGCTCCTGCTGCAGGCCCCCTCACCATCTGCTCTTTGTGTGAGTCCCTTGTGAGCGTTCACTTCTCCTAAGTCTCCCCCAGCCTTTCATCCATGTGACTTGTCTCTCAAGTCACGTGTTTAAAGAGGCTTCCTCCCCCGTCTACATTAGGGTGCTCAGTTTTATTTTCCCACTACACTCTCTACTTTTAGCACACAATGTCTATTGTGATTTAACTACAGAGTTAGATTTTGGGTTGTTTCACGTCCCCTTTTCCCCATGGACTGTCTGCTCCAGGAGGGCAGGGCTCATCACATTTGGCCCACACTGTGCCTCGTGCCCAGCACATTGAATATACTCCACAAATACTTGTTTGATACATGCAGATCAGCAAAGATGGGCAGCTGTCTATGGTGGAGAAACTGGTATGGAAGTAGTGGCCAGCAATAAGCAATTGTAAAACCTGACAAAATGTATGAGGCAACTGTTTTCCAGTGGTGGACAACAGGTGTTCCCTCGGGACCTGTGAACGAAGGGAAATTCTAGAGCCGACTCCCTGCCCTGGTCTCTGCCTGCAAACAATTTCCTGGCCAAGGAGCAGGAGGCTGCATCCCAGGGAGAGTATGGCGGTCCCTCTGAGTTGGGAAAACAGAGGTCAAGTTCGAATTACCTGAAGCAGCTGGAATCCATGGATCTAAGAGTAGAGAGCAGAGAGCCATGCAACAAGACGGTCTGTGGCTGAGGGCGGGGATGCCCATGAACAAGGCAGAAATAACCAAGGCTTATCAATAGAAGCTGGCAGGGGACTGACAGTTAAACAGAAAACCTGGAGGTTGAGCAGAGGAGTGCTGTCAGAGTTCCCGTCCTGCCAGGGTGGAGAGATCTTAATGCCACTTGAACATCTGTGGCGTCCAGATGAGACTCCAGACAGGCTGCCTTAGGTGGTGGGATCAATTGCTAGTGTAAGACCACCCTAGTCCTGCCCTAACAAAACCCAATACCAAACTCCATAAAGACACACAAGGGATACAGAGGCTGAAAGGTGAGTGTGGCAAAGTTGGAGGGGCTTGGGAAGCACTTTGGACTTCCAGAGATATGCACTCATTCACGGAGATCATTCAGGGATTGAACTGCCTGCTCCCATGAGAGTCAGTAATGGAAAGAGGAAGGTACCAAAATCCAGAGTCTCTACAGCATTTTATTCACTAAGTCCAGTATCAGTGGAAAAAATCACCAGACAACTGAGAAACAGGAAAATGAGATTCACAGTCAAGAGAAAAAACAGTCAAAAGAAATCAGTCCTGGGATGGCTCAGATGTTGCACTTGGCAAAAATCTTAAAGCAGTTTTTACAACTTGGTCAAAGAACTGAAGGAAAATACAGTGTTAACAAGTGAACAGATTGAGAATCTTAGCAACAAAATGGAAATAATAAAGAACCAGATGGAATTTATGAAACTTAAAAGTATAATAACTGCAATGAAAAATTCACTAGATAGGCTTGGTGGCAGGTAAGGAATATCAGAAGGAAGAGTTGTCAATTTGAAGATATCAACAGATGTCACCTCGTAAGAAGAACGGAGAGAAGGAAGGAAAAGGGATGGAGCCTCAGGGACCTATGGATAATAGTAAATGGCCTAACACGCATGGAATTGGAGGCCCAGAGGAGAAGCGAGTGATATTGGGCATCACCTTTTTTTTTTTTTTTTGGTGAGATAGGCCAAATAATGACCAGATACTTGTCTAAGTTGATGAAAAACATAATTTTCATATTCAAGAATCTAATCAAACTCCAAGCAGGAGTAAACAAAACAAAAAGACAACCATCCCTAGGTACATTGTAGTCAAACTGCTGAAAAAAAAAAGTAAGGGAAAAATCCACACGGGCAGGGGTCTAAGCGGACCCCTGTACAAAATACAACAGAGACCGGAAACAACAGAAGGGCATTTTTACAGCGATGAAAGAAAAACCCCACAAATCTGTCAAGCCACGGCAATTCTGTGTGAAACAAAAACCTCCTTCAAAGAAAAGCTGAAAAAAAGACCTTTTAACATCGGTGAAGGCTGATGGTATTCCTAGCCAGAGGCCTGCATTACCAAAATGCTAAAGAAACCCTTCAGGCTGATGGGTGCTGGGGAGAAATGAAGAGCAGCAGACATCATTGTTCTCCTTCTTCCTGTAATTACTTAAAAGGAAATTAAGCGTTTAAAAAGTAAGGCTGACACTTTGGAATTAGTGTGGGCTTAACAGATGCCTGAGGATGTTAAAAACCACCATGTCCTTGACTTCACTAATTCCAGCAAATTGCATGTTTATTTACAGGTGAACAAAAATGAAAGAGCATGAAACAACATAAGGTGGAGAATGGCAATGTTTCATCACTAAGTAAAGGGAAGCTCTGGGAGTCAGTGAACTTTCAGGATACCTTGCCAACCATGAGTTGTTAACCCAATCTTCTCAAATTTCTTGAAGATGAAATGCCTATTATCTTCCAGTCAAAAGCTAGGTTATGTGGAGGAATTATTGTGTTCTTCAGAAATGCAATAAATATGCTGACTTCTCTGTATTATTAGGTTGTTTCTAAGCCTATTTCTCAATCTTCCCAAGAGTCCCTGAATGCATCAAAGACAAGGGACAGCAATGTGGAGGGGGGAATCTGGCTCATTTTTTAAACAGAGATGTGTTTGCAACATAACCTGAGCATTACCTTTCATATTGCTGCCCAAGAGCATTTGAAATAATTTCTCCAAGAGGTTCAGGGGAAAGACTTTAGAGCTGAAGAGTTACTTGACTCTGGGCCTCTTTGTATAATAATAAAATAAAGATGCATTTCCTTTGAGAATTAGAAAAAATAGTAGCCAAACATCCACTCTAAGACTTATGTGGTTTTTCTTCCTCCCTTCCCATTTTCCCTTCTCTCCTCTAGATAATTTACTATTTGTAGTTATGAGTCCTCCATTTTAAATGAATTACAATCTGAAATGAAATAAAGCATGTTTTATCATGACATTTAATACTTGAAAAACAGAAATACATCATTGGAACAGATGTAGTATTGCCTGTGAGGACATCTAGTCTCTCTCTCTATATATATACATTTTTGCTGTTTGACATTGGAGCACATTTTTGATTTAGCATCCTCATAGCCTTGGAGGTACAGCACATGCATACACACACACGCGAGCACATGCATACACACACACGCGTACATGTGCATACACATGAACACACACATAAACATGCATATACACCCGAACCATGCATACACACATACATGTGCATACACATGAACACGCACATAAACACACATACACACAAACCATGCACACACACATACATGTGCATACACACACATAAACATGCACATACACACAAACCATGCATACACACATACATGTGCATACACATGAACACACACAAACATGCATATACACACCATGCATACACACATACATGTGCATACACACGAACACACACATAAACATGCACATACACACGAACCATGCATACACACACATACATGTGCATACACACGAACACACACATAAACATGCACATACACAAACCATGCATGCACACGTGCATACACACAAACATGAATATACACACGAACCATGCATACACATACATGTGCATACACATTAACACACACAAACATGCATATACACACGAACCATGCATACACACATACATGTGCATAAACGAACACACACATAAACATGCGTATACACACAAACATGTATACACATGCACATACATGTGCATTCACGTATACCCGCATGTATGCCCACACGTACACACATATGTACACACGTACACACACACACACACAGAACTCTTTCATCCTCTTTTCATGAGCTCGACACTTACCAAGGTCTTTGGCTTGAGGCTGTGTTCTCTACCGTTCTTCCTGCCCTCCATGAAACGCTCTCTCAAAAACTGAAATTCTTCACATCAATAAAAGCATCTGAAAAAACGTGTTTTATGTGCCAACTAGATAGTAACTTGCAAGGGTAGAAAATATTTATAAAAGGGCAATGTTGAACAAAACCTGTGTCTTATCTAACTTATGTAGACTTATGTTTGCTTATATTTAAAGAGCTGATTGGCGTATGGTTGAGCGTTCTTTTTTATTTGCACCTTTACAGAATTTTTCTGACATCTCCTTGATGTTATTCAAGCGTTGTCCACCAGAGCTTTGTATCTTGAAGATGAAATACTCCATGACCTGCAGCAGCGGCCCTGCCAAGAAGCTTCTGAGAAATGCTGAATCTTGGGCCCCACCCCAGACCCACGTACTCAAGGTCCGCATTTGAAAGGAATCCTGGAGGGTGCTGCCCCACAGCATAGGTTGACGGATTTTTCTACTAGATTGACGTTTACTTGGATAGCTTTAGAGAAAAACAGTATTTGTACTTCTTTGTGGCAGGCTTATGCAATGAATCCCCACACAGAAGTGAATAAGAATTTGTAATTATTGTTTTTGATACTTTTCTGGAATGTGTGTTTATACTCAGTGTTTTACACAAAAAAGATTGATTGTTTTATATTTTACAATAATGCTAAAAAATGCATTATGATGTTTCTCCAAGTTCACTATCCAAGACAATTTGTGAGTTATTTTAGGGTCAGACTACTTTAAATGCTAGTTTAGCATGTAAGTACTTATTGAATGTCTGGTTACTGATTACCATCCTATGCTGTTTTGTCCTTGCTAAAATATAAGCTAGTTTTATTGATTTGAAAGAAATGTACACTTGCTCTCCATTCTATGTACTTCCTAAAATAATTGGACATTTGGGTTATAACTCTTCTGTCATTTTGAAATTGAGGAAAGTGAAAGAGAATTGAAATAAATATCCATGGATTGCTGGTATAGGCTGGGAAACAGGGACTTGGGGGTACAGCTGAAGACTAGAAACAGCTTCCAAATTAATGTTACCTCTCTCCTCTCTGGATTTCTCAGGCCATTATTTACAAGCTGTCAAATTTTATGGTTGAAGTAATTTGTATGAACTATGCACTGAAAGCACATTTTATCCATTGATTTCCTGGCTGTTCGTGGTTGCCACTCATCTCCTGAAGAACACTTTTCTGCTTGCACAAAACACAGATTAAAGTATCACTCTTCGATCCTATCTCTAATGCGGAGAGAGAGAGAATGGGTTTTGAAGTTTCATACTGCTACTCCACCCGGAGAGCTACAGAAGCAAATAAAAATCTTCCCAAAAGGAAGAACATGACATCCCAGGCCTCAAATTATATCTTCAAAAATTTAAAAAATTACAGTGCCAGGACATACTAGAAGATGGCCAGATACAAGGAGACCAAACACCATTAAGTGAGATGAAACAGAAATAAGAGATTCCAAAAACAGAACGACAATGACTCCAGATACTGAAACCAATAGATGAGGTATGCATTATATTTAGTATGTAATAAGAGATTAAGCAAAACTTTAAAAAATGGGCAGGGAATTGGAAATCCCAAAAGCAAAACAGATATTTTTAAAAATTCAGAAGAAAAAAATAAATTAAGAAGTCACTGGATAGATTTAACATCAGATTAGATAAAGCTAAAGAGAGAATTAGTGAACTGGGAGACTGTTCAGAAGTAAACCTAAAAATCATCATGGAGAGATGAAAAATGAAAACCTCAGAAGTAAAAGTAAGAGACATAGCATATACAATGGGAAACTTTAACACAGGTTTGAGTCTTAAAAAGAGAAAAGAACAAGAATGAAGAAGGAAAAATAGTTGAAAAGGTCATGTATGATAATTTCCCAGAACTAATACAGAACATTGAAATATAGAATAAACAAACCTGGTATGTCCCAAGTGGGATTAAATGAAAGGAAATTCATAGCTGGGCACATTAGAGTGAAACTGCGGAAAACCAAAGACAGATGAAACTTCTAAACAGCTGTGATGGCAGGTGGACTACCTTTAGGAACAGTGCCTTCCCCAGCTGGCTTTCAAACAAAAGTAGACCCAAGAAAATCATAGAGAGATGCTTTCAGACAGGGCTGGGGTGAGGGAGAGGAGATGAAGTGCCTGCCTCTGGTGCACAATTTAAGGAGATGCCACAACACTGAGTCATCAGAATGAGGAGTAGCTCTTGACTGTGCTGGAAGAGACTGCAGATGTCGCCTTTACTCCCAGCATCAGGGGAAGTAGCTGTTTCAGAAATTCTGAAGCAATACTATGGTTAATCAAATCTGAAAACCCTTTTAACCTAGGAATTTTGCATGTTTTTAAATTTATCTTAACAAAAATTTATGAAAGAGCAAAGAAAAAAACCCAACTCTACAACCTTAAATGATCATTTTTATATGACCCTCCTGATTTTTGAAATCAAGTTGTCCATAGGGACTTGGGACTCTGGGCAGGGTCCTCCCTCGCCTTTCCCAGCCTCTGGCCATAGTGGTCCAGCCTCTGCATTCCATGGCTGTGCTCAAGCCTCGGCCTCTGTTTGCACGTCGCATCCCCCCATGTGTCTCTGTTTTCATCTCCCTTTGGGTCTTTCTTCTCTTCTTATAAGGACTCGGTCATATTGGATGCAGGACCCTTCCTACTCCAGCGTAATGTCCTCTTAACTAACTCCAATTGCAAAGGCCCTATCCCGGTAAGTTCTCATCCTGAGGTGCTGGGGCTAGACTCCCAAATGCCTTTTGTGGGGACCCAATGTGATCCATAGCAGACAGCAAAGCAGAGAAGGCAGCAGCTGACAGCCCTCAGCCTTCTCCAATCTTGGCAGACTCCAAGTGAGAGTGTTTCTCTGCTCACTTCAGTATGACATCTTGTTGGGCTGAAGATTTTTTTCACTGTTAAGCTGGATTCCAGTGGCCCATCTTCCCAGTAAATAAAAAAGTGTGCTAATTTCATAGAAAACAGTCGCAATCTCACATTTTAATTCAATTCTTTGTTTTTCCAACAAAAAGTATTCTTCCTCCCAGCCCTCTGGCATCAGCCTAAATTAACTATTATTTTGTCTTAAGAGTTCTAAGGATTCTGGGGACTCTGAGTTTGAGGTAGAGTCTTACCATGTTCTCAAATAAATATCATAGAGCTTTCTGAGAATACAGCTAGGAAAATCAGTGGTTTAACTGGTCTTAAAATAGTTTGGTCTTTTAAAAAGTTTTTAAAGGCATTCATATAGTCAAAGGTCACGCTTCCTTTCAATGAATAGTTGAGCATCTTCGAGAAACGAAGCATGCTGTATGTTTCCATGCATGTGCTATAGTTTGTTTGAGATTTACCTTTTTTTGCATGAAAAAGTGAGCACTTGTCAATTACTCACTAGGGAGGTGTTGTGATAGGGAGGTTATTTTTCAATAACTGCCTGAATAAAAACCATTTATTCAAAATGCCACTTCTGCTGCATGTGTGCAAACAGGCAGCACAGCTTGGCGAGGGGCCTCCCCTTGCTCCTGTCCCACATGAAAGCAGGGCAGTGCAGCACTGATTTGAATTCTGTAGGGAAGAAAATGCGAATTAAAACTACAGTTGCTAACCTTTACTGTACTCAGTCTCTGCAACAAATGTGATACTGCTTGCTTTTGCCCTATGAGATTTTAGGTGTATAAAGATGAAAGAATAAATCAATTCCACTTTCAGTTTTCTTCCTCTGGGTAAATGTCACTGCTGTGCACTGGGCTGTGACTTCTTTCTCTCCCTTTCCACCTCCCACCCCTCAGCAGGACCTGGCAGTGCGATTCCTAGTTGAAGGAGCACAGGGCTGTGGGTGCCGGGTGCCGGCCAGAGGCTTAAGCCCAACCTGTGGGCTGGGGCCACCGTGAAATATGAGGGTGGGGCCACCTGCGAGTCTTCAGGTCGTGGAAATCACTGAGCTGTGAGAATCAGGGAACCACAGCTTCCCATACATTTTGGGAGGGAAAAAACACGTGCACCCAAACCTACTTCTGGTGGCTTCGTTCTGCACCACAATTTTGTGACTACCATGGGCGCTGATGCGGTTGGTTTGTAGCTCCACGTTCTCATGCTGATGCTCGTGCAGTTTCACCGCTGCCCACAGCTGGAAAGCAGGCACCTCTGGCACCAAGCACTATGGGAATGGTTTAATGGAAGCCCCAAACGTTGATGCCCAAGATTCATCTTGCTCAGTTTTATCCGTTTCTCTTCCATGCACACATTCATGTGGAATCCAGCCAGATGGCAAGAGGGTTTATTGAAATACTTTTTTTTATGAATCTTCTCATTTTTATCACCATGAAACTGTATTTAAAGAAGATAAACAACCCTAGCTTATCCCCCAAGGAATTAGAGACTAATTCAAGGTGATTGAGGGTTTAGTCCTGAGCTTTCTTGATGAAGGAAAATTTCTGTGTCTGTTCTGCCCCATGTTCACACATGTCCCCTACCCACACATGGCCACAAAGTGCTTGATGTATGGCGAGTGCAACAGAGGAAGGGAATTTTAAATTTAATTCAATGTATAGAGCTGCTGCCTTGAACTTCTCGGGTGCAGAGACATTGAGGCTGGTGTGGTTGCTCCTCTTCCTAACAGAGCTCCTTAGCAGGGAAAAGTATATTTTACATTCCTTCAAATCAGTGTTTGAATCACTTGTAATAATTGTCATGCTTATGAAGAAAATTCTATTTTACAGCAGAAACACAGGAAACAAGGAGTTATAGAGACCGGCTTAGGATGTAGGAGGATTAATCGATTTTTTTGGTCAATGATTATAGATGTGAAAGTAACTCAATTTCTTATTGATTCCCCAGGTGGCTTTCACTGAGACCCTTGCTTGAAGTAGGAGATCCAGGCTCTGGAGATGCAGCCTGGAGAAATCACGGCCCCGTATGCATAGAGCTTGCTCCACACTCCCTCCAGCTGGCTCCCGACTCCTGATGCCTACCCTGCCTAGAAAGCTCTTCCCTCTGACACCCACCGTGCGTGTGGCTCTCCCTTCACTCTGCCTCTCTGCTGGAACGCCCCTCATCTCAGAGCTGCCCCTGCCTAATCCCCTCTCCCACGCCCCTCCCCACTGTGATTTTCTATGAAGCACAGATCACCACTGGACATTGGCATGAGGTGGTCTTACTTGCTACTGGAGTGTGGGGGTACATTTTGGCCAAGTGAAGCCCGAGACGCCTGCTCTGCTGCCAAGCAGAAGCGTTGAAGGGCCGCTGGAAGAGGCATCTAAGGAAAGGGAGATGAGTGGCAGGTGAACTGTCCTGTGGCTGAGAGAGACCACCACCACCGGGAGAGTGAGGGCCACTGGAGGAGGGGCAGCGAGGGGCACTGCGTGGCTGTGCTAGGATCTGGAGGTCAGGAAAGTGAGGGAGAACCTGAAAGGAGACTGAGAAGGCCGAGAAGCAAGAGAGGATGGGGTACCGGAAGCTGGTGAAGACAGAAGGGTAACTTTGCCCACTCCTGGTAGATGAGTCAGACGGAGGCAGAATCAGCCCTGGACTCAGTGGTGTGGAGTCATTCTGCGGACCCTGGCAAGTGTCGCTCAAGTGAGTGCTGGTGTGAGCAGCAGAGAGCGGGAGGAGGTGAGGTGGAGATGGCACAGCCAGCCTGGAGGGCTTCGCTCAAACAGAGAGAAGGCAACGCCATTATTTACAAACGCAGACGGCCTGCATGGGTGAGGCAGTCTGAAACTGGGATGTCTATGATGACAGCGTGAGTTACTCACATGTCCATGTCCATGTTACTCACATGTGATAAGAATGTAGCTGACCCAGCATATGTATGCAGATTCATCCTAAGCAAATGATTGGATGAGGATTTCCATGATTTTTGCCTTATTTAAAATATGTGCTAATCACTGGTCAACATACATCTTTTCAAATAAATCTGTTTGAACATAACAAAAAATTAGGAAGGGAAGATAGCATCAGTAAGCCCAAATGTGAGTGATGCAGAGGGTGGGGGGAACCACAGATGCAGAAGGTGAGGAGAACTGCAGATGCTGAGGGTGGGGGGAACTGCACATGCAGAGGGAGGGGGGACCGCAGATGCAGAGGGCGGGGGGGAACCACAGATGCAGAGGGAGGGGGGAACCGCAGATGCAGAGGGCGGGGCGGGGGGAACCGCAGATGCAGAGGGAGGGGGAACCGCAGATGCAGAGGGAGGGGGAACCGCAGATGCACAGGGTGAGGGGAACTGGAGAGACCTGCCCATTTGTTCTCCTAAAGTTACATTTAGAGCCAGAAGAATGTTGCTTACTAAAAAAGAAATCCCAGAATCCTCTTTCAGAAAACTTTGAAATATGAGGTTTAATTTAACCTTTCTAGAAGATTTCAAGACATTTCAAGATCGATATTTTTGTGCTGGTAGAGACGTTCCTTATGTCCTGATACTAAAGAAGAAAACCTTCTCTGCCTCAAATTTGCCTTAGAAAACACCAGGCAAGCATTAAACATTGATGCCTAAGATCCATCTTATCACTTTTATCAGTTTCTCTTCCATGGACACATTCATGTGGAATCCAGCCAGATGGCAAGAGGGTTTATTGCAATAATTTTTCAAACATGAAGTCATTTTATTTTTCAAATGTTTCAAATGTGAAGCCATTTTATTCGAGCCATTCAAAATGGCTTAAAAAATGCCAAGGCCTGTTTCCGTAGTCCTGACCACCCAAGACTGTACATCCCACCGAGAAAGGCATCCTGGAGGTCTGAGACAGAGCTGGGCAATGAAGCCTCCACGTAACGGCAGGAGCTGCGCTCATCCCTGCCTTCGACGGGTGTAAACAGCCCCCTTCATGTTTGACCACATGGCTCGAGTCATACACGCAGCTCCACGGCTCATGGGAAGCAGTCGTTCCTTTGCCATGGGTGCCCTGGGAGACGCAGTCAAGCAACAGTTCACACCCCGTGTCTGCTTTGACCAAACGAGGTACAGTAGAAGAAACGACAGGACGCCAAGCCCTCAGCCGGAGAGGACGATCGGGCCACTCTGGAGAGCAGCACGGAGCCGGGAGACTGAGGTGTCCGAGACACCCCGACTCATGAAAGAGCCCAGGCCCCCGTGCCAAATGCTGCCCAGACCGGAGTGACGACGGGAAACCATACTCAGGTATAAACTTACGCATTTTCATGGTAGGTATATTTCAGATTCCGGTTTTCAGAGAGTCTTTTGGATCCCAGCAGAGGCAAATGATTGAGAGAAATATTTTTCATTGCCATGGTTTAAGCCATCATCAGTAGATTTGGGAAGAACGCCCTGCCTTAGACTTGATGTGGACTCGCCTGGTCAGACTGGAGCAGAAGGCACATGTGCAGGGGGAAGGGAGGAGCGCTGAAATAAAGGAAATATTTACGAACATGTGGGCAGAACCAGGGAGAACCACGACCCACGAGGAAGCCTCCTGGGGCTGGTGTTGGTGGGTGGGCGTCACTGTCTCCCCTCAGCAGCTGGGAAGGGCAGCTGCCCTGAGGTGTGGAGAGAGCTTCGTGTAAGGAAGGGCTCCTCTGCGCCACGGCCACCGGTGGAGACACGGAGCTGCAGCCCTGCAGCCCCAGGAGAGCCCCAGGGATGCCGGTCCTGACTCCCCACTCTTCCAGCCCTCCTGGCCCCTGCCATTCTTCCCAGTGACCAAACCCACCCACAGGTCAGAGTGCCCTGGAAATCAGCTTCCGGGACTCAGGAGAGCATGGAGGACAGGGGAGGGAGGAAAGGGGGCTGCAGAGTGCCCAGCCCGGCCCTGTGAGGGGAGCTGGACCCTCTTCCCCTCCCTTGGTGCTGGGTGGGGTGGGGCAGGGGAAATGATGTACACTCTAGGATTCCAGGACATGGGCACACACAGGCTGGGCGGGTGCCACTCAGGGATGTGACGGCCACACGGAAGCATGTCCTGCTCTGAGCCTGCTGTCCAGGCAGGGGGGCTGGAGGCGGGGCTGAGTTGGAGTGTCTCCAGGGTGGCCCTGGGAGCACTGTGTGTTGGTCCTGCCCTGGGAAGGGTGCGTCAGCATGGAGCCATCACGGCGGGCCTGGCCCTGCTGCGGAGGAAGATGCAGGCCCCAGGCTGCGTGTGTGTGGCTGCAGAGCTTCAACTCTCATTTGACAGATTCAGAGATCTCCTGCGCCCGCAGCCGTTTGTATCACTGAGGCCTTTCTCAGGCAGGAGCGGCGGTGCCACCCCCACGCAACCACCTGGGGAAAGGCGTCACTACCTGCCCCACTGGCTCTCGGCAAGGGCCTCAGATCCTCAACACACGGGCCGAACCTCCCTGTCACTTGGTAACTGGGTGACCCGAGGCACCCTACTTCTCAGCTTCAGCTTTTCATTGGAATAAATGGATAATCTTGCTGTGAGAATCAGCACAGTCTCTGATCCATGCTAAGCATCAAGAAATAGCCTCCATTTTGCTGTTGGTTCGACAGGAACAAGTCTGTCTCCCAATAACAAACGCAGCGGCTGACGTGCTGTTGGAAGACATGAACCTGGTATCATTGAGCTACTCAGTGTCTGACCTTGGGAAAATCTCTTGCTGGTTCTCCAAAGGCTTTGTCAGTAGAATAAAGCACTTGGACAGGATGGCGCAATCCAGAGGCTCCAGTTCTGATATGCTCTGCATTACAGGGGGGGCAACAGGACTCCTTGCCCAGAGGACACTGGGCAGGTCCCTTTCGGTCTCTAAGACATGAAAGAGAACCACCTGGCTATGAAGGAGATGGGAGGTGGAATCTCAGGCTTCACTCTCTAGGTTGGGGACAGGGGGGCAGTGGCTAATCCTCTAGGTTGGGGACAGGGGAGCAGTGGCTTACCCGCTAGGTTGGGGACGGGGGGCAGTGGCTAAACCTCTAGGTTGGGGACAGGGGGGCAGTGGCTAGCCCGCTAGGTTGGGGACGGGGGCAGTGGCTCACCTGCAAGGTTGGGGACAGAGTAGCAGTGGCTCACCCACTAGGTAGGGGACAGGGGGCAGTGGCTCACCCGCTAGGTTGGGGACAGGGGGCAGTGGCTCACCCGCTAGGTTGGGGAGAACTTTTCTCTTGGTTCTCGTTGTGGTGCTAGAAGCAAGTACTCTTCCCTGTTCTTGGGACCCAGACACACACACACGGGTGAACAGGGGCACGCTCCAATGCACTTCTGCTTCCCCGAGACCCTGTGAGGAAGAAAATGCAGAGCCCTCATCAGACAGGCCTGAGGGTCACTGCTTCCTGCTTCTCCTGGCAGCTGCCCTGAGGGTGCATGGGTCATTCTGACCACCTGCAGGTTCCAGGAACTAGGTCTCCTTCCGTAGGGAGGACACTCCATTAACAGGGACGGGCCACCAGGGCAGCAGAGACCCTGTCCTGCAGCCTGGGGCTGGCCTGGAGAGACACCTCCCGTGGCCTTGCTTACCACAGGAGCCCAGACCTTCACACACCAGCGGCCAAGGTACGAATAACTCAATCATCCCTAAAACTTTACGCAATTAGAAGTCAGTCACTGTTTAGAATCCAAATATCACACTAAGGCCTAGATTAAGATAGCTTTATCCAGCCGTTAGATTTCTATCTAAGGCCAACAACTTCTTTAGGCAATGAGGAGTGACCAAAAAAGAAGCAAAAAATCAATATTTGCTTTTAAAGTCTCAGATTCCACAGGGAAATGGTCCAGGGGAAGTCCCGGGAGTCCCCCTGGAGAGGGTCAGTGAATGAGCTGGTGTGTGGTCATCTAGGAGCAGTGGAACCCGAGACCAGACAGTGTGCCAGAGGATGCTTCCAGCGGGACCAGCGGCCACAAAGCTGCCCTCGGTAACAGCCTCGGATCCCCGTGGGATTTGGAGAGTACAGGCCTGAGGCCCAGGCTGAGATTCACCCGCCAGCCAAGCTATCTCCTCTGCCTAGCAGTACTGAATGGGTGAAAGCTGGCCTGTCTCCATCTGGACTCCGAACATCAGAAATGATTCCTGGTGTTGCTTTTTGATTTTAATGGGTCATGAGGAGAATTCCAGAGAAGAGGCTACAGCAGGAGTGCCTGAAGTGGGGGAGAGCTGACAGTCATGCAGGCTTCTGGCCATGGTGCCAATGAGCTGTGAGTGAGGGGGCCTGAGCTGTGAGTGCAGACAGGAGGCAGGCGTGCTGCTTCCAGATGTACAGTAGCTACTCCCATCGCTGTCCAAATGGATTGGTATCTACTGGGCCTGTGAGAATTAACGCCTCATCAATAACCATGAATTCACACGAAATGCGAGGAAGAACCAGGCCTCTTTAGTATTAGGACGTTCCAGGTTTAGGGATATGGAGGGCTCTGCTTATGAGGTCGTGGGCTGTGTCCATTTGCACACACATTGGGTTGGAAATGGCCCTTTTCACAAAGCATGCCTTCTTTTCTCATCCAGTGTGTCTTCCTTGACCTCAGAGGCTGGAGAGCTCACAGGAGTCCCAGTTTCTGACCCCTCTGCAGCTGGGATTCTGCCCACCACTTTCATTTCCCCACTAGCTTCTCTTACCTGTGGAGACATCAAAGCAGAAGCAAAGTGGGCCCCATCTCCTTGCTGCATACCGCCATTTCCTGCTGTGCCTCCGGAAGACCCCACAGCACCGCTCCTGCCATCAGCCCTGTGCTGTGGAGCAGGGTTTGCGGAGAAGGGTGGGAAGGCACAGCTGAATGGCTGAGCGGCACTCATAGCTCCCTGGTCCTGCCCGTATGCCTTTACCTGAACCTGATGGTTTTGGTGCACCTGCTCCCACATTTTCAACTTGTGGCAAAGGCTGTCGGTGGGTCAGGTCTTTGGGGTTCTTAGAACCCATCCTGGAGGTCCCACCAAAGCCCTGTTGGCCAGCCCTGCTCCAGAGGGTCTTCAGCTTGCCCTGGAGGCCCAGGGTGGTTTCTGTGTCTTTTGCTGCGCCGTCACTGGTACGACTCACTGTTCCCCGAGGAGGTGGAATACCTTTGCTCATTTACTTATTCACTCATCCGTTGATTCATTAGCTCTTTTGTTTAACTATATTACACATAGTAACTATATTAGTTCTTTTAACTTTAACTATAATATAGTTATTTAACTATACAATATAGTTATATATAATGCATAGTTTTATATATGTAATATAGTTATTTAACTATGTTATAGTTAAGTAAGAGAACTATTTAATAGTAATATCTTTTATTACTAACACTTAACACCTATGACTTGTCGGTACTTTCCCAAGCTCTGGGGACATAAACATAAATAAGACTTGATCTTTGATGAGATGACAAGCTCATGGGGGAGCACAGCAGTCACCCCGTCACTGAACATATCACAGCAGTCACCCCATCACTGAACATATCACAGCAGTCACCCCATCACTGAACATATCACAGCAGTCACCCCGTCACTGAACATATCACAGCAGTCACCCCGTCACTGAACATATCACAGCAGTCACCCCGTCACTGAACATATCACAGCAGTCACCCCGTCACTGAACATATCACAGCAGTCACCCCATCATTGGACATGTCACGGGCAATGGTGGAGCCCAGTCCTGCTGGGCGCTGAAGGTGGGCTGCCAGGGAAAGTTTCTGGGAACCATCCCAGGGGAACCCTATCAGGACATCGACACAGAAGCACGAGGGTAAGTGAGAGGCTCTGTTAGGTGCAGTGGAGTCCTGGAAGGGCGAGGCCGACTTTCAAAGGCTTCATGAAGGTCATGCTTGAGTAAGAACTGAAGGGAAGGAGAGCTGCAGGTTGGTGGAGAAGCAGGAAATGGCAGCCACGGCCATCACTCACTGTGCTCAAGGGACCTTTTAACTCTTCCCTCATCATGGGTTCAAGGGCGAGGCCACCAGAAGCAGCCGATTCTCATGCCAGGCTCTTTCCTGCAGCCACGGTCTTCCATGTACATGGGCCTCCTAGGCTGCAGCCCGGGATCAGATCCAGGCCACAGGAGGAGCTGCAGGGGTGCCTACGAGGTCTCCTCCGTGACGCGCTCCGTGGTTGCTCCTCAGTGTCTCTTCTCTACACCAACTCCAAATCCTCCTTCCATTTCCACGAAGCTCCCATGGGCTCTTCTGGGCCAGGCCACACCTGGGCAGGCTTCCTTTCCGAGTTCCTCATGGCCAGCCCTGGCAGACCCCTGGCTCTGGGCCCACTGCTATGGCTGTCATCATTTTGTGTGTTCTGACTCTACCCTTGATGGCCAGCCCTGCAGAAAGCCTGTCTGTTGTGATTTCATCCCGCCTGGCACGTCCACACTGTGTGGGATGACCACGTGCCTGAGTACTCAGCATAAGCCACTCACTTCACAGGCATTCACTGTGGCCCTGCCATGGACAGGCATGGATGTTTCATTGAGTAGGAGGGAGCCTCACTTTTCTGTTGGTATGGACCTGGGGAATCCAGGTAATTATCCAGGAGGGTGATCATCTGGTGCAGATAGCAGAAGGGTGAGCCATTTAATCCAGGTGGCAGGAGCTGCCATGGGGCTCTTTCCTCTGTGTAGGGAGAGACCAAGGGCCTCTGACACCAAGAACAAGGCAGTAAGAGCCAGTGGTAGGTTGCGGCGTCAAGGAGGCTCTAGAGGTACAATGTCCGCTGACACCCATGGCGGATGTCCCTGTATCTCACGGACAAGGAAACAGAGGCACACACAGGCTCAGGAATTCACTCAGGTGTGCAGGTAGGAAGCAGAGGAGCTAGTATTTGACCGAGAGCTGCTCCGTCCGAGTCCTGAAGCAGGAAGAGCTCCCAGGTGGGTGGTGGGGAAGGAGAGGGAAGAGCAGGTGCAAAGTGAGGAGGCACGGGACACGTAAAACCAATGCAAGTTGGGGGATGACGGCTCCCCATGCCTGGCAGAGTTCAGGGTGCATGGTGGGCGCCCAGCAATGCTGATGCTCTGCCAGCCACAGTGGCTCGGGGTGTCTGCTCCACAGTGGCTTGGGGTGTCTGCTCCACAGTGGCCTGAACGTCTGCTCCACAGTGGCTTGGGGCGTGTGCTCCACAGTGGCTCGGGCGTGTGCTCCACAGTGGCTCGGGGCGTCTGCTCCACAGTGGCTCGGGGCGTCTGCTCCACAGTGGCTCGGGGCGTGTGCTCCACAGTGGCTCGGGCGTGTGCTCCACAGTGGCTCGGGGCGTCTGCTCCACAGTGGCTCGGGGCGTCTGCCGCAGGTTCTGAGAGGAGCCATGGGCGAGAGCAGAAGGGTCACGGGCTGGGCGTGTCTCACCCTGTCCAGATCCTCGCATTGCCGCTTACCGTGTTGAAACCATTGGCAAAACTGAACACCCCGAGCCTCAGTTTCCCCAGCTACAAATCAAGAGTAACATACGTACTCTGTGGCATTGTCTTGTGCGTCAGAGACAGTATGTACGGAGCAGTTGCACGGTGCCTGGCAAACAGTGGCTCTCAACAAGTGTGCACAGTAAACATCCCGTGTGTACGTGCGTGAAGTTTTGTTTTGGATCTGCTCCTCGCTAACCCACCTGAGGGTACACCATGGACTCAGCCCCCTTGCCCCAGCACTTCTGCCTGTGCCATCCAAGAACATGGATATTTTCTGAAATACCCCGATGCCAGGCCAAGCCAAGCAGTTTAGCGACGACTCCGTGTTGATGCTGAATCACCTGTTAGCACTGTTGACTCAGTGCTGTACCTCTAGTTAGAGAGTCTCTCTTCAAATGTCCCCAGACATCCCCAAAATGTCCTGGGTCAAGGAACAGGTACAACCCTGTGAATGGCCTTGGCTGGTCATGAAACATCTAGTCATGGTTGATTTACCAGGAGTAGTGGGTGACTTTAGGGTAAGACTTTCCCGGGATATTTGGCCAGCTCTGCTCCAAACGGGAGGAGTCTGCTGGTGCCTGCTGGTCCCTGGTGCACAGGCCTTTGTTGTCCTGAGCTGGCGCCGCACAGATGACCTTCACGGCTTCCGAGGCTCTGACCACGCAGGCCCCTGCTTTCTTTCCCAGCCGTGCTGGTTTCCCTGATGTCTTTCTTCACCCGGGTGGCCCTGACTTGAAGCTCTTTTGTTTCTTTTTAATCTAGAGCAACCCCCACCCCCTGCCTCATCTGCTTTGCTTTTGCATTTTTTGTTTCTGTTTTGGTTTTCATGACATTGTTGGTTTTGAGGCGTTTAGGTCAGCTGTCTTATATATGTATCTCAAATCCAATATCCCTCATAGATACAAACAACAAATTAGAACATTTGAGGAAGAAAAGACCCCTGTTGATCACAGGAAAAAGAACAGCAGGAGCAAAAATAACAGCAAGAACTAGATGTAAATTCAATGAGGAATTGGTAAGATCTACGAGGTAAGTCTTCAGACGCCATGGAGGTGCAGGGAGACTTGAACACAGGCAAAGACACTCTTTTCTTGATGAAGAAGTCTCAACACCACCAAGCTATAAATTCTCTTTAGGTTATCCTAAAAACGTAATATGATCCCAGTAAAATTACCCACAGTGATTTGTTTGAACCAAGCAAGCTAATTTCAAAGTTCATAAGGAAAAATAATTAATAGTCAAGAAACTCTGAGAAGGAAGAGCAGAGCGGGCCCTCACCCTGCTAGATATGAAACATGAAGACGGTGCCGGCTCGCACGGGCAGAGGCAGGTGGGACACAGGAGAGTCCAGGCACAGAGGCCAGCGCTGTGGGAGTGAACAGGTGATAAAGGTGGCAGCTCACGTGAGAGGAAAAGATGTGATTTTCAATACAATGTTGAATACCTGTATTTTTTACCACTAGGGGAGAAAACAGCTTTGGAGCCGCATAGCACAGCACACTCTGGAGTGGACGGCAAACAGGTCACACAAAAATGCAAGTGAGAGAAACCACAGTGATACCAGATAAAGCATAGGAAAATCCCTTACCACCTGAATGGGAGAAACTAAGACTCAAAAGTTCAACTGGAGTGAAAAGAAATGCAGCTTGTATCACAAAAGACAAATCTCTCACATGTAAAGTGCCTTACAAATCAATAAGAACAACAAGCCAGGAGAAAAAGGGCAGTGGAAACAAACAAATTGGCCTAGAGAAGGGCAAAGGAAAGTGGTTCTTAAATACGAGAGAAGGTGCTCAGCTGACTGAGATACCGTTTCTTTCATTTACCAGCGCAACAGAAATGAAAAATTTGGACAACATGCCTTTCATCCTGGGAAGACAGTGTGTACATTGTGGGTGAGGGTGCACACTGAAGGGTGACTCAGCGATATCTTTTTAATTACAGATGCAAGCCCACCGCTGGGGATGTATCCTAACAATACACCTTCAAAGGTGTAAAGGTATCCACCCCAGCATTGTGTGAATTAGCGAATCATCAGAAACAGTCCTAGTGATACGGTTTCGCTCTGTCCCCACCCAAATCTCATCTTGAATTGTAGCCCCCATAATTCCCATGTGTTGTGGGAGGGACCTGGTGGGAGGTAATTGAATCATGGGAGTGGTCTGGTTTCCCCATACTGTTCTCGTGGTGAATAAGTCTCCTGAGATCTGATGGTTTTAAAGGGGAAACCTCTTTTGCCTGTTTGTCATTTCTCTCTTGCCTGCTGCCATGTCAGAAGTGCCTTTTGCCTTTCACCATCACTGTGAGACCTCTCCAGCTATGTGGAACTGTGAGTCCATTAAACCTCTTTTCTTTATAAATTACCCAGTCTCATGTATGTCTTTATCAGCAGCATGAAAACGGACTAATACACCTAGTGTCATGAATAACAGATGATTGAGTAGTATATTTTATTATAAACAAAATACGAAGCTGTAAAAATGAATGACAAAGCTATCTGCTGGAAATATGGATGAATCTCCAGAATATAATGTTTAGTGGACTAGGATAGTACAGAAAGGAAGGAAGTGGGGAAAATAAGAATAAATATTTATATTTCCTCCTGTTTACACCAAGAAACTCAGGAAGGATACATAAGAAACTGCGTGGTAACCTGAGGGCAGGGGCAGGGGTGGGTGTGAACATGGGAAGAGTTGCAACATTTTTCACCTCTACCTTTTGACATCATTTTGATATTGAAGCATGTGAACCTATAACCTATTTTGAAACACACACACTCAGGCACACAGAGTACAATGTAAAGTGGGACAGTTGCCTTGACAGCCTGCTTGGGAGTTCAGGCAGGCCTCAGCGATTTTCAGGTTTAGTTCCAGACCACCATGATAAAGCAAGTATCATAGGAAAAGGAGTCACTTGAATGTTTTGCTTTCCCAGTGCCTTTTTTTTTTTTTTGAGATGGAGTCTTGCTCTGTTGCTCAGACTGGAGTGCAATAGTACAGTATTGGCTCACTGCACCCTCCACATGGTGGGTTCAAGCGATTCTTCTGCCTCAGCCTCCAGAGTAGCTGGGATTACAGGCATGCGACACCACACTTGGCCAATTTTTGTATTTTTATTAGAGATGGGGTTTCACCATGTTGGCCAGGCTGGTCTTGAACTCCTGACCTCAAGCGATCCACCTTTCTCAGCCTCCCAAAGTGCTGGGATTACAGGCATGAGCCACCGTGCCCGACTCCCAGTGCCTATTAAAGCTATGTTTACATTATACTGTAGTTTGTTAAGTGTGCAATTGCATCGTGTCTAAAAAACAATGTACATACCTCAGTTAAAAATACATTTATTGCTAAAAAATGGTAATGGTCATCTTAGCTTGTAGCAAATTGTAATCTTTTCTGGTCTTGCCTGGATGTTGATGGCTGCCAACTGATTAGGGTGGTAATTGCTGAAGGTTGGGGTGGCTGTGGGAATTTCTTAATATAAGAAAATGAGGTTTGCTGCATCAATGGACTCTTCTTTTTATGAAAGATTTCTCTGTAGCATGTGATGCCGTTTGATAGCGTTTTACCAACATAGAACGTCTTTCACAATTGGGGTCAGTCTCCTCTAACCCTGCTGCTGTTTTATCAACTAAGTTTATGGAATATTCTAAATCCTTTGTTGTAATTTCAGCAATGTTCACAGCATCTTCACCAGGAGTAGCTTCCATCTCAGGAGGCCCCTTTCTTTGCTCATCCACAAGGAGCAGCTCTTCAGCCATTCAAGTTTTATCATGAGAGTGCAGCAGTTCAGTCACATCTTCAAGCTCCTCTTCTAATTCTAATTGCTATTTCCACCCCATCTACACTTCCTTCCTCTACTGAAGTCTTGAACCCTCAAAATCATCCAGAAGGGTTGGAATCACCTTCTTCCAAACTCTTGTTAATGCTGATATTTTGACCTCCTTCCATGAATCACAAATGATCTTAATGGCATCTAGAATGATGAATCCTTTCCAGAAGGTTTTCAATTTACTTTGCTCAGATCCATCTGAAGAATCATTATCTATGGCAGCTATAGTCTTACACAATGTGTGTCTTAAATACTAAGACCCGAAAGTTGAAGTGACTCTCTGATCCATGGGCGTCAGTATAGATGTTATGTTAGCAGGCATGAATACAACATGAATCTCCTTGTACATCTCCATCAGAGCTCTTGAGAAACTTAGGTGCATTGTCAATGAGTGTTAATATTTTGGAAAAAGTCTTTTTTTCTGAGCAGTAGGTCTTAACAATGGACTTAAAATATTCAGTTAACCATGCTGTAAACAGACATGTTATCCTCTATTCTTTGTTGTTTCATGCATACACCACAGAGTAGACTTAGCATAATTATTAAGGGTACAAAGATTTTTGGAATGGCAAATCAGAATTGGTCTCAACTTAAAGTCATCAGCTGCATTAGCCTCAGAGAAGAGGGTCAGCCTGGCCTTTGAAGCTTTGAAGCGAGGCATTGACTTCTCCTCTCTAGCTATGAAAATCTTAGATGGCCTCTTCTTCCAATGTAAGGTTGCTTCATCCACATTGAAAATCTGTTGTTTGTCTAACCACCTTCATCAGTGATCTTGGCTGGATCTTCTGGATGACTTGCTGCAGCTTCTCCATCAGCACATGCTGCCTCACCTTGCACTTTTATGTTCTGGAGATGGCTTCTTTCCTTCAACCTCATGAACGAAACCACTGCTAGCTTCCAACTTTTCTTCTGCAGCTTCCTCACTTGTCTCAGTCTTCGCAGAACTGAAGAGAGCTAGGGCCATGCTCTGGATTAGGCTTTGGCTTAAGGGAATGTTGTGGCTGTTCTGATTCTCTCTAGACCATCAGACTTTCTCCATATCAGCAATGAGGGTATTTTGTTTTCTTATCATTCCCATGTTTGCTGAGTAGCAGTTTTCATTTCCTTCGAGAACCTTTCCTTTGCATTTATAACTTGGTTAGCAGTTTGGTGCCACAGGCCTCATTTTTGGCCTATCTCGGCTTCTGACATAAGTTGAATTATTTAAGCTTACATCAAACCTCAGTAAGCATAATGATTTTTAGCTTTTAGTTTAAAGTGAGAGATGTGCAACCCTTCCTTTCACTTGAACACTTAGAGGCCTCTGTTGGGCTATGAATTGACTTCATTTTTAAATATTGTTTTGCATTAGGGAATATGGAGGCCTGAGGAAAGGGAGAGAATCTAGGAACAGCCAATCACAGAGCAGTCAGAACACACGTAACATTGATTGATGAAGTTTGCTCCTATATAGGCATGGTTTGTCGTGCTCCAAAATAGTTAACAGCGGCAACATCAAAGGTCATTGATCACGGATCATCATAAGAGATATAATAATAATAATAAAGTTTGAAATATTGCAAGAAATATCAAAATGTAACAAGTGAGTACATACTGTTGGAAAAATGGAGCCAAAAGACCTATTCGATGCAGGGCTGCCACAAAACTTCAATTAAAAAAAGTGTAACATCTGCAAAGTGCAATAAAATGAGATATCCCTGTGTTTACTAAAAAGCTAAGATAAGCCCATCCTAAACCCGGGGACTTATGTCAGAGAAATGAGCACAAACAACTGAAAATAACACAAATACATGTTGCCAAGAGAATGGCTAAGTAACTTGTGGTATGTTCTTAGAATGGAACACAACCGAGGAACAAAAAGAACAGGTGATTATTACAAGCAACCATGGATGAACCTCCAACATGCTAAGTTGAGAAAGCCAGGAATGGGTGAGCCTGATTCTGCATACTCTGATTCTGCGTGTATAAAGCTTAAGATCAGGGAACGAATCATTAGCCATGGAGTGAGCATGGTGGTTTTTTTTGTGGGGAGTGACAATGAGGGGGAGGGCCAGGAAGGAAGCTTTGTAAAGTGCTGGTGGCTACACGGGTCTCATCCCATGCAGATATTTCCAGCCATCATCTACAATTCATGCACTTTGAGGCTGTACAGGATGTATAATATGTTTTGCCTCAATGAAAAAATAAAAGAATACGAGAGTCTTCCTAAGGTGAAACCCGCTCATGCTTTATGTCCTGGCACAGCCCTCTCTCTGTCTTCATCACTCTTTTGATATTTTATTTTGGAATCATGACTGATTCACAGAAAGTTGCAAAGAAATGCAAAGGGAGGTCCCCTTTGTAACTACAGTGTAGTATCAATCCCAGGAAGCTGAATGTGATAAACCCACAGGGCTTTTTCAGATTTGCCAGTTATAGAGGTTCTCGTGTGTGTGTGTGTGTGTGTTTGCACACATGTGCATGTCTACACAGCTCTATGCAATTTTATTTTATGTGTAGCTTTGTGTCACCACAACCACAATCAGGATAGAGAACTTGGTTCCTCAGGCTTTGCCCTTATCTCTCAGATTCCTCCTCCCTTCCCTAACCCTGGAAACTGCGCATCTGATCCCCACCTCTGTAATTTTGTCATTTCAATCATCTTGTGTAAATGGAAGTCTCTTTCTATTGTGTTTGAGCCTTTATGCATATTTGAGTCTATTTATTGGGTATAAGCACTATGAACTATTGTTTATTTCTAATTTATACAGAGTGGCAATTCATGGGAATTTGGGAAGTTCATGGGATTAATAAGGAGCTGGCATTCATGGCAGTTTCCTCCCGTGACTAGAGTGGGGCTCCTTGTGTGAGATGGTGAGCTGTGTGAGCTAGAGAGAGAATATCTTCATGCATTGATCTAGGTGATTCTAAAGCCTGACAGAATGAATTCAAGAAGATTGGATTTGTATCTAGTGTTGTCTCTGACCACAAAAGTGTAAAACTAGAAATCAAGAACAGGAGGAATCTCAGAACATTCCTAAATATGTAAAGATTAAACAACATGCTCCGGAACAACCAGTGGGTCCAAGAAGAAATCGAAGGTGAAATTAAAAAGTACCTCAAGACAAGTGACAGTAGAAACTTAACATAGCAAACCCTCTGGGACACAGTGAAAGTAGTTCTAAGAGGGAAGTTTATAGCAACAATGCCTACATTAAAAAGCAGAAAGGTCCCATCCTTACAGCTTTTACAAAAATCAACTCCAGATGGATTAAAGATTTAAACATAAGACCTAAC
>CAUYNB010049155.1:0-18920 GCA_963574225.1 Lagothrix lagotricha | reverse complement strand
TGTTGCTGAGCTGCCATGGGCTCTGCCCAGCTGCTGTGTGAGCTTCCTTGCAGTTTTGTTTATAGAGGTATAGGTAGAACTGCCTCGGTAATGGTGGTCTGCCTCAGTAATGGTGGACTGCCTCTGTATTGGCAGACTGCCTTGGTAATGGCGGAATGCCTTGGTAATGGTTGATGACTGCCTCGATAATGGCGGACTGCCTCGTTAGCGGTGGGCTGCCTTGGTAATGGTGGACGCCCTTTCCCCCACAGAGCTGTACTGTCCTGGGTATAGCTGTGCTGGCTGTGAAATTCTCAATCCAGAGCGTTTCAGATTGCTGGTCTTTGTGGGGGTGGGACCCACCGAGCAAGATCACCTGGCTCCCTGTTTTAGCCCCCTTTTTTTCAGTTGAATGGGTGATTCTGTCTCCCAGGTGTTCCAGGTGCCAGTTGAAACGGCCGCCCAGATTTGTGTGAGCTTTTGTGCGGAGACCCACTGTACCAGCTGAGACAGCTGTGCTGGAGACTCGTGGCACTTTTCTGCCTGGGAATCTCCTGGTCTGTGGGCAGTAAAAACTCGTTTGGAAATGTGGTAATCACTCACCCTCTGTGTTCTCGCTTGGAACTGCATTCCAGAGCTGTTCCTATTCAGCCATCTTGGATTGTCTCTATCCAGTGTGGCTGTTTTTAAAAAATATTTTGGTCTATATATGATAGTTTTTTCCTTAATTATTCTTTCTAGTTTCTTCAGCTAGTACAAAACTTTGTATTTTAGTTTATTTTCTCCAAATTAAACCTTTCTTTTGTTTGTTCTTTTCATGTAGTTTCTGAGAAGGTATTTTGTTCAAATAATGATGATGGTCTAAATTTTCTGTTTATTGGAAGTCAAGGTCATTGCTGAATAGCTTGTTTTGCTATATTAATGCTTGTCACAATTTAATACCAGAAACTGTGAGGAGAGCCTTGTTTCTGGTTTATACCTTTAAATATGTGATAGAAAAGAGGTGTATTCTTTGTGTGAAAACTGTTAGAAAAAAATGAACTGAAATTTGGTGTTAGTAAAGTATATGAAGAAATTAAATAACACTTTAATTCAAAGTAAAAACAGTAAATTAAATATTGGTTTTGAGACATATAATTGCATTATATTCTTAGGTTTTTGCTCTCTTGTGAATGGCTGTTGTGAGAAAAATGGCATGCCACCCACAATTTTATTCTAGTCTAATATATGTAAGTGAAAAGTGACCAGTTTAATCTATTCGTACCATGTAGAGGCTATATTCTTTTTGTTTTATTTATTTATTTTATTTTAAAAGTCTATATTCTTATTTTTTTTTCTTTTTCTTTTTTTTTGAGACTGAGTCTTGCTCTGTCGCCAAGGCTGGAGTACAGTGGCACGATCTTGGCTCACTGCAACCTCTGCTTCCTGGGTTCAAGTGATTGTCGTGCCTCACCTTTCTGAGTAGCTGGGTTTACAGGCGTGCGCCACTATGCCTAGCTAATTTTTGTATTTTTAGTAGAGACAGAGTTTTATCATGTTGGCCAGGCTGGTCTCAAACTCCTGACCTCAAGTGATCTGCCTGCCTTGGCCTCCCAGAGTACTGGGATTATAGGTGTTAGCCACCGTGCCTGGCAGGTGTATTTTATAAAACATGGTAAAATAAGAGAAATGTCTTTCTGAGCTGAGAGCCTACTGATAAATAATTTTTATCAATAAAAGGATTATTCTATCCTGACCTTTTAAGGATGATTGGCATGTTTGTCACTAATGGAAGCCAGGAATTATAGATGGATATTTGGTAAGACAATGGACTCTAATGTTTGAAACAAACTATTAAAGTCATTTAATCCAATGACTTAACTTGTGGTTGATCTTTTCCCCCACAAACTATGTTTGTACATAACTATAGGAAACTTATTTTCTCCAGAGACAGTACAATTCCATCTTTAGATGGCTGCGATTGTTATGATACTCTTATTTCAATTGAACTAAAATTTATCTTTCTATAATTTTGTCCCAAGGATGTCTCTTAGGGCCTTTTGCTTTACTTAAAAAGTAAGATAATTTATTTAGTTTAGAGAAAAATAAATGTGTTATGGGGTTTATAACAGAACCATAGGTAATTTAGAAGTATGTTTTAAAATTTCTAAGTATTTGCGGATTTTCCTTCTTTTTGTTATTGACTGCTTGTTTAAGCCTCTTATGATCCAAGAATATAATTATTATAATTTCAGTTATTTCAGGTTTGTTGAATTTCTTTGACAAAGCTTTTTTTTTGAGTGGCTCAGAATACAATCTGTCCTGGTGAGTGTTTAGCGTGTACTTGAAGGAATGTGCATAGTGCAGTTGTTGAGTATAGTAGTTTATAAATGTGATTTAAGGCTCATACCTCTAATCTCAGCATCTTGGAAGGCCAAAGCAGGAGGATCACTTGATTGAGCCCAGGAGTTCGAGAGCAACCTGGACAACATAGGAAGACTGTGTCTCTACAAAATATAAAAATATTTGGCTGGGTGCAGTAGCTCACGCCTGTAATCCCAGCACTTTGGGAGGCTGAGGTGGGCAGATCATGAGGTCAGAAGTTCGAGACCATCCTGGCCAACATGGTGAAACCCTGTCTCTACTAAAATACAAAATATTAGCTGGGCATGGTGGCACGTGTCTGTCATCCCAGCTACTTAGGAGGCTGAGGCAGGAAAATCGCTTGACCCAGGGAGTCAGAGGTTGCAGTGAGCCGAGATCATGCCACTGCACTCCAGCCTGGCTGCAGAGTGAGACTCTGTCTCAAAAAATAAAAAATAAAAATAAAAAATAAATAAATAAATAAATAAATTAGCTAGACATAGTGGCACACACCTGTAGTCCCAGGCACTCAGGAGGCTGAGGTGGGAGGATTGCTTAAGCCTGGGAGGTTGAGGCTGCAGTGAGCCATGATTGTGCCACTGCACTGCAGCCTGGGTGAGAGAGTAAGACCCTGTGTCAAAAGAAAAAAAAAGTGTCAGTTAAGTTGGTTCATCGTATGTTCATGTCTTGTATATCCATAATGAATTTTATCTGTTTCTATCAATTGCTTAGAGAGAAGTGTTGAATTCTCTTCTGTTACCCTTAGTTTGGGGCCTGGACTGCCAGAGGGATTTTCTTAGTATTCCTGCACTTTTCCCGTTTTCACCAAGACCTTCATGTTCTTGACAGTGAGGGCATCTCTCCACACTCTCCTCCTCAGCAGTATATTGCTGTTGCTTGTTACTTGATGCTGGACTGGTCCTGTGCATCTGGGCGTGAGGGATGAGTCTTTCTCAACATTTCTGTCCTTTCCCGGGATGATTAGCTAATCTCTTTTTTGTGTCTGAGGAGAGTTTTGCACCAGATTTTTCACCAGATTTTTTTGCCCTTCCCCTAACAATAACAAACCTTTGCTATGTAAGAGTGTGGGATGTTAGGTCCTAGCTGATTTTCTGTCCCTCAACCAATAGCTTGCAACTTTTGCTTTGTATGAAAGTCTGGAATGTGGACCGTTTTGTGCTTGAATGTCACAGAAGTATCTCTTTCAGGTCTTCTGTATTGTGTGATCCCAGTTTTTCTAGTGAAGATTTGGAAATTGCATTCAGGCAGAAACTCCAGTGAGTTGAGTCTGGGCATGGTTTACTGAACAGATCCTTTGCTAATGGTCTCAAAAGGCTATAATCAAGGTATCCACCAGGCTGCTTTTTAACTGGAGGCTTGAGTGGGGAAGAATCTGCCTCCGAGCTAATTCAGGTTGTTGGCAGAATTCATTTCTTTGTGGCTGTATGACTGAGGGCCCTGGCTTCTTACTGGATACCCACTGGAGGCGCCCACAGTTCCTAGTGGCCATCTGCTGTTCTTTGCCATGTGGGCTTCCTCACCATGATTGCCCACTTTATGCCAGCAAGGAGACTCTGTAAACTCAGGGAGGCCCAGTCCTTCTTCTAAGGGTTTTCACCTGAGTATATCAGGTCCACCTAAGATAATCTCCCTTTTGATTACTTCAAAATTAGTTGATTTGGTACCTTAGTTACCTCTGCAAATTTTTTTTTAACCTTTCCATATTCTAGTGTATACAAGTAAGTCACAGGTCCCACCCATTCTCAAGGGGAGGGAATTATACAGGGATTCAGAAGGGAGCAGGGAACATAGTAGCCATCTTTAATTTTTGTCTACCATTGTCACATTTCTATTACTAATGTTGCAGTCTCACCAGTGCACTTTAATGTAGCAGTTTCTTGTCTGAACTAGTACCCCAGGTTCTTTGTCCCATATCCAAGAAAATTAAGGAGCATAAACACAAAGGTGGGGTTGGGAAGTTTAGTAAGTGAAAGAAAAGAAGCTCTCTGTAGGGAAGAGGGGAGTCCAAATGAATTGCCAGGTTACAGCTGAATTTAAAAGCTTTTTTAAGAAACTCTTCTTCCCTGTAGCAGTTTGAGTAACTTCTCTTGTAAAGCTATTTGTGGAACTCCTGTTATCTTGTGCAGCTGTGGATATGTCGCTAGGCAAGCACTTTTCTTGTTTGTATAACCGTGGGTTTGTTTTAGATAAGCCACCCCCCGCCCCCATGCAAGTTCCTACCATGAATGTGCCTGAAAAGGGGAGGAAACTTTTTCCTGGTTATTTACTAATTAGACAAAGAACAAAGAGTTCTATGCTGAACCCTGTTTGCTTGTCTGTCCAGGTGCAGTCTGATTTTTTTTTCCCATCAGGTTGTTTTTTTTTTACCTGTTGCTGTGACTTTTCAGGCAGGCTGCTTCTGCAGTCTGAATTTTTTCTAAATGATTTTTCCTTTCCTTTTCCCTCACTAAAGACCAATTTGGTCTGAATTCGGTTTTAAGCGTAGCTAGGGACATCTAGAGTAGCCTTCCTTTCAGAGAATAGTTCAGCTTTACTACTACAGTGACCTTTCTGACATGTTCCCTGAAAGACCACCAAGAACCTAGCTGGCTGGAGCTTCAGTTTCGCTCCTTTGTTTCAGGTCTGAGAATTGTTCAGTTTACATGTCCTCTTTAGTTTGTTGCCAGACTGAATGGAATTTCACTCTGTGAATACACAAAATAGCACACTGCAAAGTGAAGGGACCTCCTGTGGATTTCTGGAGCTCTTTTTTTGTTTCCTGTTGGATCTTTGCTCCGTAACTTCCAGCCATTTTAAATGCCTTCCTGAATTTTGCTCTTTACTCAATTTAGCTCAGTTTCCTGGCCCTCTTTGGGTTGTCTTTACTTCTTTGCCTATATCTATGGTCTGGAAATTTCACTTGGGTAGAAATTGGGTGATTATAGGGCTCACCTCATTTATTTTCCTTCCCTTAGTTTCTACAGTTCTGCACTACCTATTGTCCAGGGTCTGGAAAGCAATTATTTTGTGTATTTTGCCCAGTTTTCTAGTGTTTTGTTGTTGTTGTTGTTGTTTGTTCTTTTAAACAGTGTGAGGCTAAGTCTTGCGTTTGTTATTCTATCATGGGTCAGAAGTGGAATGAGAATATTTACTTTTATTATAAAACACAGTTATTAGCCTTAATGTAATTTATGTTACCTCTGTGGGATCTTCACTGTTGCTGACATTTATGCTTAATGGACAAACTGAGAGGCTGTGTACCCACTGATGGTTGGAGACCAATAATGAAGGCAGGACAGAAATTGCTCTTTCAGTTGCGTTCTTGATACCTTGTGATTTTTGTAGTGTTCAAATCTTACATATCTAGATTAAGAGGTTATTTTGTGGCATTAACATATGCAATAATAATAATCTTCTCTGCATTCAAAATTTTTGATCAACTGGGTTTTTGTATAAGGAATACCAGGGTGAGGGGTTTGTATTTCTTCCTGTAGAATTGAAGTTTTTTGAGCAGGGTACCAGTTTGATTAGTGTATTTTTTTTTTTTTTTTTTTATACATTATTTAACTTTTGCCATTCTGGAGTGCAGTGGTGCGATCTCGGCTCACTGCAACATCCACCTCCCAGGTTCAAGCAATTCCCCTGCCTCAGCCTACCGAGTAGCTGGGACTACAGGCTTGTGCCACCATGCCCGGCTAATTTTTTTGTATTTTAGTAGAGACAGGGTTTCACCATGTTGGCCAGGATGGTCTTGATCTCCTTGACCTCATGACCCACCTGCCTCTGCCTCCCGAAGTGCTGGGATTACAGGTGTGAACCACTGCGCCTGGCTTGATTAGTGTATTTTATGACAGTTAATATTACATAGTGTGCTGGATGTATTGGAGTAGGGAGAAGGGCATTGAGAAAACTGGTTATTAGTTAGGAAGTTATTGCTGCAATCCAGGTCAGTTGTAGAGAGGACTTATCCAAGGTTAATGGCTCTGAGAATAGAAAGGAGGGGGCCTCATATGAAATGAATAGGAGAGAACAAGCAATCCAAGTTATAGTGAGATTTTGAGACTCCATTATTGGACCATTAATAGAAAATGAAGAGGGGCAGTTGGTTTTTTGATGCTTGTTTGGAATGGAAATGTTAAATTTATAGGACTTATGGAAGATATTAATGGAAATATTTAGATTATTAGAAAAATGGGTTTGGGTAAGAATATTCTGCTATTTAGGAAAATTTTTGATTAAAGGTAGATTCATGGGCATGATTGCTGTATCTTGTGTTTGATACGTAGTAGATACCCATTAATTACAAAATTAATTGAAAAAGGACTGATAGATGTGATTTTTTTTCCTTCTGTATTTCTTGCATATTCAGTAATTATATAATTAAGATGGAGTTTTTAAGGACTTGACTTTCTAATTGCATATGATGCTTAAGAGTTAAGATTGCATTTTTTTCTTACCACTATCTAGGAGGTGAAGATCGAGAACTTGTTCAGAGAAGGAAAGAGAAATACAGACTAGAATTATTGGAACAAATGGCTGAGCAACAGAGGAACAAGAGACGGTAATGAAAGGTTTGCATTTAAAAGAGATATTTTGAGTTTAAAATGCATTTGTGTAAAATGGCATGATGGTTAAATAATGGGTTGTCTAATATGCTTTTTGATGTGTGAATCACTTATATTTTAAACTCTGCATGGGAAATTAAGGAAAATAAATACTGAGAGTTTTTATTTTTTTGTCGTAAATAACAAATGAGAGTATTTGTGTATTCTATAATAGGCCTTTTACTTCCTTCATTGATATCTTCAGTTTCTGATTTAAGGTAGCATTTAATATTATAGATATGCCCATTGGATTATCCCATATATAGTAAGAAATATAAAAGTATTTTTTGCCATATGCACACACATATGTATGCAATAAAAAAAATTATATCCTATAAATTTTACATTTCCATCCCAAACAAGCATCGCAAAACCAACCGCCCCTCTTCATTTTCTATTAGTGTCCCAATAATGGAGCCTCAAAATCTCACTATAACTTGGATTTCTTGTCCTCTCCCATTCACTTCATATGAGGCCCCTCCTCCTTCCTATTCTCAGAGCCATTAACCTTGGATAAGTCCTTTCTACATCTGACCTGGATTGCAGCAATAGCTTCCTAACTAATACATAGTCTTCCCAACTCCTTTCTCCCTGCTCCAATAGATCCAGCACACTGTGTAGTATTAATTGTCATAAAATACACTAATCAAACTGGCACCCTGCTCAAAAAACTTCAGTGGCTTCCTCAATTCTACAAGAATGGTAAATCACAAGTATTTATATTGTATATAGGTGTCATTGTTTGTAGTCCTTTATGTTGAAATACCTGTAAGATATTAATTATAGTTTAAAATTAGGAATAGAGATCTTCCTTTAAAATTAGGAATTAAGAGAATTTGAGACTTGTTATCTCTTAGTTTTTGCCTTTTTCCATCT
This sequence comes from Lagothrix lagotricha, assembly GCA_963574225.1. NCBI lineage: Eukaryota > Metazoa > Chordata > Mammalia > Primates > Atelidae > Lagothrix > Lagothrix lagotricha. The sequence goes on along the minus strand of CAUYNB010049155.1, from coordinate 11,118 downwards.
CAGAGGAAGCCAATATCTGTTTGATGTTGGCTATCTTTAATATCATTTTTAAAAAAACTGTTATTAGGAAGTATTATATATATATTAAATATACATGTACCCTAAAAGAGATTTTTTTGTTTTACAAAGTAGAGATTTTATTTTTATGTTGAGAAATAGTGAGTTTATGAGTATTAATGAATGCTGAGTGTGATAGAATATATTGTTTGCTAGGAAGAACGATCAAGGAAAACCTAGCCGACCCCTCCCCAAGTGGAAAACCACTTGGGGCATTCCAGAGTGGCAGGACAATGTATAAATATCACACCAGTTAAAACAATTCTTGGAGATATCTGACCCTGCCCCCGTGGCGCCCTCGTGGAGATTACCTTTTAGTTTGTCTGTGGTTAGTGGTAAGTGCGTAACAGCTGCTTACTTGGTATATTTTTGTGTTACGAGAAAATACAGAACACCTGTTTGTTAATAATAATCACCTGTTCAGAGAGACTAACTAGGTGGATCAGAATGTGCCAGAAGCCTTCAGCCTAGAATGCTGTCAGTCCCTGAAGCTGTCAGTTCGGAAGGCTGCTGCCCGGGCCACCCATTCCCCCCGCCCGCCCATAGACCCGCTTTGCTGTTCTATCTGGGTGTCTGTCCTTCATTGCCCTCAGCACTGCCTGGGTGGGGGTCTCTTTGGCTGAGCTGGTACTTGGTATTTTTGTATTTTATTTTATGTGAATTGCTTAGTCTTTGAAATACTCCAGGCACTAGTTTAGAGATCTATAGTCTAAGTTAGTTACATGTGAATTCTAGTTTACTTTGTATCAAGTAAAAAAAATTTGGCTTTCAGTATTATTTAAGGCTGTATTGTCAGTTAAAGGAATTACTTGTTTTTAGGGATGTATTGCATAGACTTTGTGTGTAAGCTTATTTCAATGATGATTTATAATTTTGATAGTGTTTACTATATCTTTTTAATGTATAAAACTTTAATTTTGTTTAGAGAAAAAGATTTAGAACTAAGGGTTGCAGCGTCTGGAGCACAAGACCCTGAGAAATCGGTAAGGGTTTCTGGCATCTTTTAATGTTTAATCTTTCATTCAAATGATCCTCAAATGAGGTGGCAGGTGGGGTTAAGAGAATATTGGGGGGAAAAGAGTAGGACAGTTTACAGTAATAAACTAAATTCAGTTCTTATAAAGTGTAAATTCACTTAACTATTATTTCCTTGAGATAATTTTTCATTTGTGTCATTTTTTAAAAGTTTATTTTAAATTAGTTCTCTCTGCTTTGTTCATATGTACTATTCCATGGGAAAGTTATCTCGGTTAAATTTACAATTGATGTTAATATTTTTCTTGAGTATATCTTGACCACTTATATTGGAGTGATTCCAAGGAAACGGAAAACTGTATTCTTAAAGCATTTTAGTAATTGTTACTTAATGTAAAATTAGAGACATAATAATCTTATTTTTACTTTAATTTGCAATTCTCATCATTAAGTGGAATGAATTACTCACATCATTGCAGTTAAGTAAGGAGGAGGTAATAATTTATTGCTTTTACCACAGTTTACTTTGTCTGTAGTTGGATATGTAGTATTTATTTCTAAGGCAGGTTTGTTTCATCTTTGAATGATGATTAAGACCTTTAATTTCATTAAAAAGTTTATTAAAAAGTTTGTTCTTAAAAAGGGTGCAGCAACTTAAAATTATTTACCTATAGGCAACTTTTGATTTGCTTTTACTTACGCTAAGAGTATATCACTGTGGGTAATGCTGCACCAGCATTACTCCCGGTATGCTTCTGACTATGCCTAGAAAAAATGTTTAGATTAACCTGAGAAGTCATTCTTGATAAGATAACCATGGTAGAAAAAAGAGATAAATTTCAAAACTAAATATATTTTCTTATATCAATCAGATGTTTCCTTTTAGAAGGTGAGCTTTTTAATGTAATATATTGGCATGTTAATATTTGAGTTTATGGTTACACTAGTGTGTGACAGACCTTATTTATCTTTGAATTGAAGCTCCTATGGAGTGTCAAGTTGATTTAAATAAATAATTAGAGGCAACAGACCTTTACTTTTGATGATGTCCAAATCTTAGAAAAGGACACATAAGTGATGTTCTAAAGCAGAGATTAGCAAAGTGTGGCCTGTGGTCAAATTTGTTTGCTGCCTGTTTTCATAAAAAAAAGTTTTATTGCAGCATAGCCTTGCTCATTTGTTGACTTAATGTTTGTGGCTGCTTTAGCACTATGGCTGAGTCTGATCATTATGAAGGACTATGTAGTCTTGCAAATCCTAATCTATTTACTGTCTACCCTTTACAGAAAGCATTTGCTGACCCTGTTTTACAGAATACTTTGATAACAGAAATGGCAATTAGAGAAGTAGCACAGCGTCATAGTACATAGAAAGAATACTACAGGTATATTTAAAGTTAGTGTCTGACTCAAGCCTTTGCTTATTTACTAATAGTGAGAGCTTAGGTGATCTGTTACTTCTCGGAGAGCCTCAATCACCCATTTATAAAATAAGAATTAGATATTCAGAGTCTGGCCAGCATGGAGGCTCACACCTATAATTCCAGCACTCTGGGTGGCAGAGGTGGGTGGATCATTTGAGACCAGGAGTTTGAGACCAGCCTGGCCAATGTGGTGAAACCCCCTCCTATACTAAAAATACAAAAATTAGCTGGGTGTGGTGGCAGGTGTCTGTAATCCCAGCTACTCTGAGGCTGAGGCGGGAGAATTGCTTGAGCCCAGGAGGTAGAGGTTGCTGTGACCTGAGATTGTGCCACTGCACTCCAGCCTGGGCGACAGAGTGAGACTGTCTCAAAAATTAATAAATATAAAAATAGATATTCAGAGTCTTTTATAGCTGTAAAAATCTGTTATTCTGTGACTCTCTTAAGTGCCTGCTGGGATAGGAGGTCTTTTGAGGTCCCTTCCACCTTTAAATTTATGATTATATGTAACAAACAGATTTTTTTTTCTTTATTTTAGCCTGATAGACTAAAGCAGTTTAGTGTGGCACCAAGACACTTTGAAGAGATGATACCACCTGAAAGACCCAGAGTAGCTTTCCAGACACCTCTCCCTCCTTTATCTGTCCCATCTGTCCCACCCATCCCATCAGTTCATTCTGTTCCTTCTCAAAATGAAGATTTTCAAAATGGACTCAGCAGCGCCCTTGGTGAAGTGGTGCCTCCCAGGTGCTTGTTTAAATGTTTTGTGTTTGGGAATTAGGTAAGGTATTGCTATATTTTATGTTTAAAAAGATGTACCAAAGCAGATGACGTTCTTCAGAGATTTTATGCAATTAAACAGTTTTGTGAAATAATTTCTTTGAATTTTTTTTCTCTGCTATTATAAAAATGGGAAATTCTTAAAACATTGTTTAAAGATGATTTTGTATCTTTAGAATGAATCACTATGTACATTTTTGGATTTAGTTTTAGGTCATATTTTGGGATGTCTGTTTTTGCTATCTTTTAACGTATAGAAGTTGTACATTCTTTTTCAGTTTTGTTGTTTCCACTTGGCAAACATTGAATTCATCAATTTGTGCAGAAAAAGTTTCTAACGTGGCTCTTTTATACATATTTTATTTTAGCTTCTGTTTCCTTCAGCTCATTTTCTGTGATTACTTCTGGGCTGTGTAACTCAAATGCCTGAAATAAAAATTAAAACCTGTAATTTAAGTATTGGGATAAAGATTTGATTTCTGTAGGTAAAAGGCATCATGCTGTAATAGAGTATATATAAAGAAAATCCTGTTGTTAATATTGATATTTTCTGGACTATACTTTCTTCTTTGTAAGACTTGGGCTTATTTTTTGTTCACTATTAGTGTATTAATTATAAAATGTATTTAAATTTAGAGGTGTTTTTCTTTTTTGAACATTGATATTTTCTGGGCTATACTTTAGTCTTTCAGTAGGAGTTGGTCTTTTAGTTACTAACCAATTGTAGGAGTGTATTTACTGCACTTATCAGGGGCTCTGTGTTTTTCATCTGATGGCTTCCTGACCCGAGTAGGAGGGATTAGAATTACAGAGCATTTCATGGTGGTCTCAGCATTGAATTAGGAATTGAAACAATTGGCTTTCCTATCTGGATTTTGGGCAAACTACACCTTTGTTGAAGTTCAGTTTTCTTTTGTAAAAGTAGAATAGTATTATGTATGTATTTTCATGTCTGTAATTACAGGGTTGTTGTGAGGATTAGCTTGTATAAATCTCTATAAAAATGTGATTTAATGCGCCCGGGTACTGTGGGTCATGCCTGTAATTCCAGCACTTTGGGAGGCTGAGGCGGGCAGATCGTGAGGTCAGGAGTTCAAGACCAGCCTGGCCAACATGGTGAAACCCCATCTCAACTAAAAATACAAAAATTAGCTGGGCATGGTGATGCATGCCTGTAATCCCAGCTACTTGGAAGGCTGAGGCAGGAGAATTATTTTAACTGGGGAGGCAGAGGTTGCAGTGAGCCAAGATCACACCACTGCACTCCAGTCTGGGCTACAGAGTGAGACTCCATCTCAAAAAAAAAAAAAAAACAAAAAAAAAAACTTTTTTTTTGATTTAATGATAATGAGTGGCTAGTAAATACGAAAAATATTCCCTACTACAGAGAACTTCAGTGCCCTCTTAGTTCTTTGGAATTATTTTGAAGTATATGACAAGGGAGAACCTGTTAAGGTACAACAGTGAGAACATTCTATTTTTTAAGATGGGGTTTCACCATGTTGGCCAGGCTGCTCTTGAACTCCTGACCTCAGGTGACCCACCCACCTCGGCCTCCCAAAGTGCTAGGATTACAGGCGTGAGCCACTGCGCCTGGCGAGAACATTCTAGAATACTACTATCTGTTCATTTAAAGGAATTTGCCTTTGTCGCTTTTACTACTAAAAAATATTGCATTGGTGGAAATACAGAGATATTTCTTAATCAGTAATGAAGTGCTAACGTAGAAGTTCAGAAGTTTTCAATTATGAAATACTAAAGATTATGTCAATACTTTACTGTTGATATTTAAGTGGTTTTTATTTTACATTAAAAAAATACATTTCCCCAGTCAGAGTGAACTATTTATATACTCTCACTGTTTTGTAGCTCTTTGCCTTCTCTTCCTTGATTGTCCTTCCTCTAACACTAGCTCACTCCAGTAGCATGGCTTAAGCGTTGCCTCTGCTGCAAAGCCTTATGTGTGCTTTCTTTCTCTCCCTCGTGTAATTTAGATGTCTCTGCTCCTGTTCCTGTAGCACTCTGCATCCACTTTTGTTATTTAATTTGCTTGTACTTACTTGACTGTACTTGTTTATTTTCATGTTACTCTTGAGGGACAGGGACCATGTCTCTCTGTATTTGATACTGGTACATAGTGCCTATTGGATATTAATTGATTGAATATTAACCCAGGTTTTTATCTTACATAAATGTACCTGAAATTGTGAAATCCTATGTAATATTATTTGCTTTTTGAGTCATAATTTTTGATGAATGATTGGAGCAAGATGGTGACTTTTTCTAAAGTAGTGATAGGATTTTCAGTGTTGTTTTTGGAAAAGAATAATATCTTGATTTAAAAAAAAATTGCAATGAAATATGAGAGAAATTTTTCATTTTTCTTTTCATACAGGATTGCACCTCTGCCTCCACCTCCCCTACCACCACCTTTGGCTACTAATTATCGAACTCCTTATGATGATGCATACTATTTTTACGGGACCAGGAATACTTTGGATCCCAGTCTGGCTTATTGTAAGTTGTCTATAGGGTAAACGTTTTCTCCCTCAGTGGCTCAATAAGGAAAATTGGTTTTTGTGTACATGGAAAATATCTAAATGAGAAAAGCACAGCTTTTCTTAATTCAGATGTTATATATTGACTTAATAAATGCCATATTTTAAAGCCCAGTTATATTTTATAGTTACTTCCTTTTTATCTTGATTTAAGCTATAACGATTGTGTTTTCTTATGTTGTTCTTTGCTAACTTCTAACCCAGAAGGAAATATTGACGGTTTTCCCTAGGTAACATTTTGATTATGTACCTTTTTTCTGGAGGAATAAATAAAATGTTATTAAATGGTTATCCTAAATAAACTTTTTTTTTCTTTTAAGATGGTTCAGGAATGATGGGAGTACAGCCTGCAGCTTACGTTAGTGCTCCTGTCACCCACCAACTAGTACAACCTATTGTGTAAGTTATTAGTTAAAAGAGTAATTTTTCCCCACTTTTTATTTTGTAAAGATACACATAACCTAAAAGCTACCATGCTAACATTTTAAAGTGTACTATTTATTGGTATTTAATATTTTCATAATGTGCAACCAACACCACAATCCATCTTCAGAACTCTTTCATCTTGTAAACTGAAACTCGATACCCATTAAATAATAATGGTGTACCTCCCCATTCTCTACCCCCATTCTCTGGCAACCACCATTCTGTTTCTGATTTTGACTACTCCATGTACCTTGTATGAATAGAATCATATAATATTTATCTTTTTGTGACTGGCTTATTTCACTTAGCATAATGTCCTAAAGGTCAATCTATGTTGTAGCGTATTTCAGAGTTTTTTTTCTTTTTAAGGCTGAATTATAATCCATTGTAATTGTATACAACATTTTGCTTATCTGTCCATTTATCCATCAGTGGACATTTTGGGTTGCTTCTACATTTTGGCTATTTGTGAATAATGCTGCTGTGAACATGAGTTTACAAATATCTCTTTGAAATCTTGTTTTCAAATTTTTTGGATCTGTACCTAGAGCTGGAAATGCTGAATCATATGGTAACTCTATGTTTAATTTCTTGAGCAACTACCGTACTATTTTCAACAATGGCTGTACTTTTTTATATTCTCACCAATAGGGCACAAGGGTTCCAGTTTCTCCACATCTTTGCCAATACTTATTTTCTTTTTCTTTTTTTTATAGTAACCATTCTAATGAGTATGAGATGGTATTTCATTGTAGTTTCGATTTGCATTTCCCTAATGATTACTGAGGTTGAACATCTTTTCATATGCTTATTGGTCGTTTGTATATCTTCTTTGGAGAAATGTCTTTTCAAGTACTTTGCCCATTTTTGAATTAGGTTGTTTTTTATTGCTGAGTTTTCAGAGTCCTTCATATATCCTGCTTATTAGTACCATATCAGGGATATGATTTGGACATATTTGCTCCCATTCTGTCTTGATACTGCCTTTTGATGCACAAAATTCTTTAATTTTCATAAAGTCCAGTTTGACTATTTTTGTTATTGTTGCTTGTGCCTTTGGTGTCATGTCCAGGAAATCATTGCCACATCCAACATCCTGAAGCTTTTGCCCTATGTTTTCTTCTGAGAGTTTTATAATTTTCGGTCTCATATTGAGCTGTTTGAGTAATTTGAGTGAATTTTTATTTATAGTATTGCATAAGGATTCATCTTGGTTGTTTAGTATGTGGATACTCACTTTTCTCAGCACCATTTGTTGGAAAGACTGTCTTTTTTGCATTGAGTGATACTGGCATTCTTGTTGAATATCATTTGACCAAATATACAAGGATTTATTTCTGGGCTATCTATCCTATTCCCTGGGTGTATATGTCTTCCTTTATCGCAGTACCATAGTGTTTTGGTTACTGTTGCTTTGAGTGTTTGGAAATCAGAAAATGTGAGTCCTCCAGCTTTGTTTTTTTCAATATTGTTTTGGCTATTTTGGATCCCTGAAGATGCCATATGGAATTATAGGATTAATTTTTCTATTTCTGCAGAAAAGTCATTGGGATTTTGGTAGGGAATGTATTGAATCTTTGGGTAGTTTTGACATTTTAACAGTGTCACGTCTTCTGATCTGTGAACATAAGATATATGTCCATTTATTTATCTCTTTTAAAATGTCTTTCAGCAATTCATAGTTTTCATTGTATAGGTATAGGTCTTTCACTTCTTTAGTTAATTCCTAAGTATTCTTATGCTTTTATAAATGGAATTCGTTTCATAATTTTCAAATTGTTCATTGTATTAGTGTGTAGGAATGCAGCTGAATTTTGGGTGTTGATTTGTATCCTGTTACTTTGCTGAATTCATTTATTTTAATAGTTTTGTTGTGGAATCTTGGATTTTCTGCAAATGAGATGATAACATCTGTGAACCAAGATAATTTCACTTTTTCTTTCTCATTTGGATACCTTTTATTTACTTTTCTTTCTTAATTACTTTCTTAATTTCTTAATTACTCTGGCTAGAACTTCCAGTACTGTGTTTAATAGAAATGGCAAAAGTGGGCATCCCTGGCTTGTTCCTGATGTTAGAGGAAAAGGTTTCAGTCTTTCACCGTTGAATATGATATTTGCTGTGTATTCTCCATATATGGCTTTTTATTATGTTGAGGTAATTTCAATTCCTAGTTTGTTGAGTTTTAACAATGTAAGTGTTAACTTTTGTCAGATGCCTTTTCTGTATTGAGATGATCATGTTGTTTTTTGACCTTCATTCTGTTATGTGGTATATTGATTGATTTTTATATGTTGAACCATATCCATCCTCGCATTTCAGGAATAAATTTCACTTAGTCATGGTATATAATCATTTTAATAGGCTGCTCGATTTGGTTTGCTAGTATTAAGGAGTTTTGCATCAGTGTTCATATATGATATTGTTGTATTTCCTTTAGTGTCTTTTTCTAGCTTTGGTATAAAGTGTAATGCTGGGCTTGTAGAAGGAATTAGGAAGTGTTCCTTTTTCTTGAACTTATTGAAAAAGTTTGAGAAGGATTGATGTTAGTTCTTTAAATGTTTGCTAGAATTCACTGGTGAAACCATCAGGTACAGGCTTTTTGTTGTTGTTGTTGGATAATTATTGACTGCAGATTCAGTTTCTTTAGTAACTAGTTATAGGTCTATTCAGGTTTTCTTTTTCTTCATGATTTAGTCTTGATAGTTTTTATTTCTAGGAATTCGTTCATCTAATCTAAGTTATCCAGTTTGTTGGCATATAATTGTGGATAGTATTCTCTTACAGTCCTTTTTTATTTTTATAAGATTAATAGTGATGTCCCTTTGTGAATTCCTGACTTTATTTTTTATTTCTATTTACTTATTTATTTTTCTGACCTCATTCTTCCCATCACAGAATTCCTGATTTTAACAGAAGATTTGGAGCCTTCTTGTTGATCAGTGTAGCTAACCATGTATCAATCATGTTGGTCTTTTCAAATAACAAACTATTGGTTTGGTTTTTTTTTTCTTTCTGTTATTCTAGTTTCTATTTCATTGATTTCTAGTGTAACCTTTTTAATTTCCTTCCTTCTGCTTACTTTGGCTTCTGTTTGCTATTATTTTTCTAGTTTCTAGAGATGGAAATCTTAATTATTGATTTGATATCTCTTCCTTTCTTTTGGTATATATGCTTACAACTATAAGCTTTCCTGTTAGTACTGTTTTCGCTATATCCTTTAAGTTTTGATATGTTGTCTTTTCATTTTCATTCCTCTCAAAATATTTTCCATTTAAAAAAATTTATTTGTCAACCTATTGGTTATTTTCAAATTTGTTTAATTTCCACGTAATTGTGAGTTTCCCAGATTTCCTTCTGTTACTCATGTCTAATATAATTACATTGCAGTTGGAGAACAAACTTTGTATTATTTCAGTCAGTCCTTTTTAATTTGTTGAGGCTTATTTTATGACCTAACATGGTCTGTCCTGGAGAATGTTCCACATGTACTTGAGAAGAATGTATATTGTCCTGTTGGTGAGTGTATTTTTTTATAAATGTCTTTTAGATCTGGTTGGTTTATGGTGTTACTTCTTTGATTTATTTGTTGATCTTCTGTGTAGTTGTTCTATTATTAGAAGTGAACTATTGAAAACTCCAACTGTTACTGTGTGTGTGTGTGTGTTGATACACAGCCTTGCTCTGTCACCCAAGCTGGAGTACAGTTGTGAGACCATAGTTTGCTGTAGCTTCAACCTCCTGGACTTAAGCAGTCCTCCTACCCCAGCCTCCTGAGCAGCTAGGACTACAGCCGTGTGCCACTGCACCTAATTTATTTTTTGTAGAAACAGGGTCTCCCTGTGTTGCCCAGGGTGATCTTGAACTCCTAGTCTCAAGCAATCCTCTCCCCTCAGCCTCCCAAAGTACTGGGAGTACAGGTATAGCTACCACACCTGGACTCCACTATTATTCTTGAGTTGTCTATTTTTCTCTTCAATTCTGTCAGTTTTGTTTCATCTCTTAGGTCTCTCTTTATATGCATATATTTATAATTGTGTCTTACTGAGGATTTGACCCTTTTATTAGTAGCAGAGATTCTTCTGTCTCTAACAGTTTTTGTCATAAAGTATTTTTAGTTCTAATATACATGTTGTTGTTCTGGTTCTCTTTTAGTACTGTTTGCATGGTGTATGATTTTTCATATTTACTCTCAATTTATTTGTCTTTGAATCTAAAGGATGTCTCTATGTAGACAGAATGCAGTTACTTCCTGGTTTTTATGTTTGCCATTTTGCAATCTTTTTCTATATGCCTTATGTCTTTTTATTTCTCTAATCCTCTCTTATTGCCACCTTATTTATTTATTTATTTATTTATTTGTTTTTTGGAGGCAGGGTCTCATTCTGTTGCCCAGGCTGGAGTGCAGTGGTGTGATCACAGCTCACTGCAGCCTTAAACTTCTGGTCTCAAGCACTCCTTCCACTCCAACCTCCCAAGGAGCTGGAACTACAGGCACATGCCACCATGCCTGGCTAATATTTGTATTTTTTGTAGAGATGGAGTTTTGCCATGTTTCCCAGGCTGGTCTCAAACTTCTGGCTCAAGTGATCCACCTGCCTCAGCCTCCCAAAGTGCTGGGATTACAGGCATGAGCCATCGTGGCCAGCCTATTAGCTTCTTTCATGTTAAATATTTAATAGCATTCAATTTTGATTTCTTTGTTGCTTTTTGCATAATTTTGAGGTTTTTTTGTAGTTTCCCTACAGATTAATAATTTTTTTTTTTTTTGATTTTATATATATTTTTTATTGCATTTTAGGTTTGGGGGTACATGTGAAGAACATGGAAGATTGTTGCATAGGTACACATATGGCAGTGTGATTTGCTGCCTTCCTCCCCATCACCTATATCTGGCTT